>PVKB01003806.1:79242-175811 GCA_004027205.1 Ctenodactylus gundi
TTTTTTTTTTTTTTTTTTTTTTTTTTTTTTTTTTTTTTTTTTTTTTTTTTTTTTTTTTTTTTTTTTTTTTTTTTTTTTTTTTTTTTTTTTTTTTTTTTGGTCCAATCTGTCAGCCTCATCTAGTGCTGGTTGCCTCTTTTTCACTCATTATATTAAGTGAAAAATGTAAAACAAGTGTCAGGGTTTAAAATAGTGATTCCTGTGCTGCATTTCCAAAACTTCACCATAACAAAGAAGCCTATGTATGCTTGTCATATTTCTATTTGGGCTTCAACTCTCTGAGCATTTCCCCAAAGTATAGTGGCGTTTACTGTGCACTCTTTACTATGTATTAAGCACTGAATACATTTTTCATTTATCCCGTATAGTAAATTATTATCCATTATCCATAATTAGAGATGAAGAAACTGAGGCTTGGAGGGGCTGACCTGCCCACATTTATGAGTAGATTGACAGTTAGGCAGCCTAAGTCTAAGAGCCCAGGCTTTACCTACCACTAGCACATATTTCCTGTCTCTGTGCAGACCAGCAGAGGAAAGCTAATATGGAGACTGTGCTATGTGGGAAAAGTCCTCAAATCTCTCAAAAGGTTTTTGTTGTTTGTTTGTTGTTTTTTTGTTTTGTTTTGTTTTGTTTTTGTATTGTGCTGCTGGGGTGGAGCCCAGGGCTTTCATACTGTGCTGCATCCCCAAACCCCATATTTTGGTTTTGATTTTGAGAAACACTCTTGGTAAGTTACTAAGTTGTTCCAGCTGGCCTCAAACTTGTAGTCCTCCCAGATTGCTGAGTTTACTTGCCTGTGCCACTAGGCCCCCTCTGGAGGTTTTATATAATGTTTCTTAATTAAATGTTATGATTGTCTTCTGACAGTAGACTTATCTTTTACATTGCAGTATTTTGACTTACTAATGTTAAACATCTTCAACTAAGCAGCCATATTTTGGATATGAAGTAATTGTAGCTACAAATAAAGAAACCCAATCTCAAAGAAGTGGTGATGACTTGGTCTGGTACAACCATAGGTCTTTAGGTGGGAACGAGAAAGAAGGCTCTCTGCTAGTGAAGTGTGTGGCATGTAAGAACGTTCTCTTAGAATGATTCTGCACACTGCTGCCCTGAATGCATCATGATGTTTAATGCTATGCCAGAGAACTCAGTTTTGCCCTTCCATTCAGCTCATGTGTGCGTATTGACCCATTTTCAGGGTTTGAATGCCGCTGTGGGAATGTCTACTGTGGTGTACACCGTTACTCAGATGTGCACAACTGCTCCTACAATTACAAAGCGGATGCTGCTGAGAAAATCAGAAAAGAAAACCCAGTAGTTGTTGGTGAAAAGATCCAGAAGATTTGAACTCCTGCTGGAATACAAAATCCTTTGATCATCTGCAAACTAAAAATTGACTTGAGGTTTTTTTCCTAGTCACTGGGAATGTAGAGCAACGTATCTTGCATAGACCTTTTAATCATGCATGTCATCAGAAGAATAGATTTTTGTTTTTGTTTTGAAAATGACTCTGAACATTTATTTCCATTGCAGTTTCTGTGGCTGAAAAGACAAACTTTACAAGTATTATCCTTTTAAGATCATTTTAATTTTAGTTGAGTGCAGAGGGCTTTTCTAATGTGGAGAAATTCTGGAGGGCTGTGATTTTTTCCAGTATTAAACATGCATGCGTTAATCTTGCAGTTTTTTTTCTCATGTGTATGTATAGGTAGCCTTTCTCTGCAGCACGATTTCTCTTTGGATGATGCCCTTTGGGCACAACTCGCTATCAGTAACTGAATGTATCTTAATCATTCTGGCTGCTTCTGTTTTTTCATTAACAAAGGTTATACATACTTTAGCATATACTTCCTTTGCACCCACTATTTATGTCTGAATCATTTGTCACGGGAGAGTATGTGCTGAAGAGATTTTGAATTTAAGTTTTTAATATTTTTTCCTCTTCTTGAGCGAGGGGGAAAGCTGTGTGCATTCCATCGCTGACGGCAGGTCTGTGTGTATAATATGAAGAATGAGGTGAAGTTATTGTGCTGTATTTATGTTTACCCATCAATCTGATTAAATAAAAAGGAAAGGCAGGATGCTTTCTTGTGTAACATTTTTTCTTATTCCTCTGGTGGTTTTGTCTTAGTTTTTCTGGTACTAGGGATTGAACCCACAGACTCACACATGTAGTGGGCAAACACTCTACCACTGATACATTCCCAGCCCTCTTTGAGGTTTTTAATCTTTGATTATTAATTTGGTGAAGAAGAGTACTGCTACACCTGCCTCCCATCTATTTATGACCAGTTCTGTGAAGATCAGGTACAACTTCACACTGCTGGGAGTCACATACCTCAGCATATTTCAAAGCCACAAACAGCTTTCTGTCACTCAGATGGCACATTCTAGCCCTTATCTGCTTCTCCATTCTGTACACTGTCACCCTGAATCCAGGTCTAATAGAAACTTCTTTTTCTGGCAGGATTAGAGAAACTGAAAGACCATGGTTCATATGGCAAACAAGTTTTTAGAATTGGAAAATAGAAATCAAGACCATTTTGTCCCACAGTTTTCAAACTTAACCTGGCAGCCAACCTTTTTAAAACACAAAATATTACATAAAACAAAGGCAATATTTTACAACACATAATTCTCAGCTATAGACTGTTTACTTATGGCTTTATTAAAGTGTTCTATTCATACATAAAAGGGTGGTTTAATATTAAAATCTGTAGCTTCAATGGATCACACTCATAGATTAAAATGAGAGTAAATTCCATTGTGGCTGTCCTGATAGAATCAGATAAATGATAGAATTAAACATCGCTCATGATCAATAAAGATTCTTGTTAAGTCAAGTTTAAAAAGAGATTTTTTTATGGCTAGTTTATATGTAAAACCAGTCAAACAAGTAAACAAAAAAGAGCATCTACCACAAAGAGAAACTTTGAATGTCAAGGAAGGCTGTCCCCATCGTGGCTTGTATTGAAAGCTATGGTGGAGAGCCCCCAGCCGGCGGAACAAAGTGAGCCAAAAGTCAGGAGGTGAAAGTGCTCTGCTTGTGTGCTACACGCTTGTTTCCACAGCCCAAGCAAGTCTAGCAAAAAATTAATAGAAATAATGGTTCGTGAGAGGGCTACATAAACATTAATTTTCAGAAGTCAGCTGCATTTCCTGATGGCAGTTGCTTAGAAAATCAGGAGGTACTATTTCACAGTAAAGTAATAGTGTAAGTTACCGTAGAAACTGACAGTGTGTGCTGACCTCTTTAAGAAGTAATTCTAAGGTTATTGACAGCTAAATTAGGTCTCCATAAATGTACAACTTCATGGATAGGGAAGTAGTACCGTTAAGGTATCATTTGTTCCCAAATACATCTATACATTGAGCCATTTGACTGGCAGAATACCCACGTCAGATTTTTTGTTTTTCCCCATGAAGCTTAGGTGGTTCTAAAAAGAGAAAAGGCAGGGAAAGAGCAAGGTGGGGATATGGAAACTTACCCTACCCAATGACAGTATTCACTGTGAAGCTATGTTAATTAAAACAGAATGCCATTAACCAGCTCTCCTATAATCCTTGCTAAGGAGGCTGAGATAGGAGGATCCCAAGTTAGAGGCCAGCGGATCTCTCAGAAACAAAAATTAGGGCTGGAGATGTGGCACAGTGCCAGCGGGATAGACTAGACTGTCAGAAAAAGACTCAGGCATGGGTTGAATTTTTGGTGACATGTTATTTAGGGAAATAAGACATGGAGTAAATAGAGCTGGAACAATTACCTGTGTGGGGAAGAAGGTTAAAACTCCTGTGTCATGGCAAAGAAAAAAATTGCTAAGGACTTAAAAGTAAAAATTTTAAGACTCTCCTGGGAAATAAAGATGATGGGCCCTAGGATAGAGGACTAAACATTAAATATGAACTTGTCTGTTAAAATTGGGAAACTGGAGTCATCAAAACACATTTTAAGATAATCCTTTTTTACTAGGCCTCGTGTTACATGCCTATAATCCCAGCACTCTGGGTGGCTGAGACAGGACAGTCACAAATTCAAGCCTAGCCTGGGCAATTTAGACTACCTCAAAAAAGTGAGCCAGTGTGGTGAAACACTTGTAATTCCAGCCTTCTGGAGGCTGCGACAGGATTGTGTCTTAGTTACTTTCTTGATGCTGTGACAGAATACATGCCATCTACAACTTAAGGGGGGAAAGATTTATTCTAGCTCACTGTTTGAGAAGGTTTCACACAGTCCATCCATGAGCAGCTGGCAAAGGTGGGATTCCGCACATGGCAGAGGCTGGAGAGCTGCCAGCATCACAGACAGAAACCAAGGGAAGCAGAAGCTAGTCTCTGGAGATTCAGGCAAGACCAAAGCTTTCTCAGGAAGAAGTTATAACGATGTTTCTTCTTTCTTCTCCGAATTCAAGCTGATATTTGGGCCCTACAGAGCCCAGGGTAAAATCGTGCGTGCCCCTCCCTCACTTCTTAGCCTAGAAAAAAGAAACACAAATCTGCAGGCTCTGTCCTGGGGCCCTCAATCTCAGCAAACTGACACAATCCCTCCAGACCAAGCCCCAAGCATCTGGCCCTACCTCCCAGAAGCTCCCAGTTCCAGTTACTACACTACATCCAAATACACGAGGCTTTGGAGGCCACTCCAGATCTAAATAATATCAGATTGCCATGAGTTTGAGGCCAGCCTGGGCTGAGTTGAGGACCAACCTGGCCTACAGAGCCAGACCCTTACCGCCAAAAAAGAGGGGGCTGGGGATGTAGTTCAGTGTGAAGGCTCTCTTAAAGTTACATGGTAGAAAAAGTTAACAGTGCAAGTCGAGACCACAGTGAGATCCCATTTTATATCCATTCAGTGAGCAGACACCTTAAAGAGTGAACGTGATCTCCCTGTTACTGGTGTCAATCAAATGTCATTCCATCCATCAGAAAAGTTGGTATTTTAAAGTTTTAAGATTTTTTTATGTTAAACTTACAAATTCAGAAATTCTACTGTATATCCAACAAATACATGCTCATAAACAGATACGTACAAAAAAGAATCTGCATAGCACTGTTTATGAAAGCAGAAACGTAGAAATAATCGAAGTCCTTGAGTGGATGAATGAGATGTGACGAACACCATGGAGAAGTATAGAGCTGCCAGGTTGATGATCTGCAGTGAAACACCAAACAGAAGTACAATCAAGTAAAATAAGTCTTCAATGTATGGTAAGCATTAGAAATTAACTAAAATCAACTCCGTATAAATAAGCCTCCCTGTAAAAAGTTTGTAGGACTAGGAGTATCGCTGAGTGATTAGAGCACTGCCTAGGAAGTGAAAGGTCCAGCACTACATGATAGCTGGGCCGTGGTGGCACATGCCTGTAATTCCAGCACTTGGGAGGCTGAGGCAGTAGGACTGCCATTAGTTCTAGGCCAGCCCGGACTACAGAGCGAGACACTGTCTCAAAATAAATGTTTGCAAAGGGGCTGGGGCAGAATGTAACTCAGTGGCAGGATGCCTGCCTAGCTTTCATTCCTAGCATTAGGGAGAAAAAAGTTTGAAATAGCATGTGCAAGTCATAGATGAAATTTATATATTAAAAGAATAGTGATAAAAACTTAGGAATGAGGCTTTCAGATGAGAGGAGGCTATGGCCGGCAGTAAGTGGTGCCACAGGTCCAGGTACTGGGGGCGGCTGGCTCCGAATGTGCAGGCAGCCAGAGCAGGCCATCTGTGAACTTGATAATGGGAGTGTTCTGAACCTCCAGTGTCATGGATGGTCCAAGTTTCTCTACCTGAAGTCCAGAGTTTTAAAAGGGAAAAAGTTAATCATAAAGCTGTTTTGATGGTCTGTTT
Source organism: Ctenodactylus gundi (assembly GCA_004027205.1). NCBI lineage: Eukaryota > Metazoa > Chordata > Mammalia > Rodentia > Ctenodactylidae > Ctenodactylus > Ctenodactylus gundi. The sequence continues at coordinate 85,085 of PVKB01003806.1, forward strand.
TGATGGAGTATTCTGCATGAAGTGGTTGAATTGGCCTCACGTTCAATTTGCTTTTGTCACAAAAACCCATTCATATAGTTTTGCATCTGCATTACACTTAAAACCTTAAATCTCAAATTCCAGGTCTTGCGGTTTCTCCTTTCTCTACTAACTTGTGTGAGCTTCCTATGCAACAGCTTGTTTTGTATAGGGTAATCTTGAAATTATTCCTCAAGCACACCACAGAGAAGCCAGGTTTTTATGATTGTGCAGACAGTTAATACACGGAACAGACGACGAGTAGAACTCCCCTTTCCCACGGGGTTTCTAGACCATCTAAATAGGTATATGTTGGGAATTTCGGAAAGGACTCCTGTTCATTGTGCCATCTTTTTGGAAACTGGCTTGCTAACTTTTTGTGTCTTATGAACATATAAGTATCCAGGCTAATTCAAAGGCCAGTAGAATAAGTCAGGATATAGAGATGAGATGGACAGAATCTCACCAGTGAAAAACCTTAGTAAAATCCGGAAAACTCTTGGGAACCCCCAAAGACCATTCACATACCTCTGATACTAAAAAAGTGACTATCTGGAATTTTTTAAAAAGCCATTACTTATGATTTGAGCATTAAAAGGTAGAAAAAGAATGCGAGGAGCAATTTTCTGCTTACAGAGTTGATAAAGTGGACCAGCCCACCAAAAATCACACGAGGGAAAATCTTAACGAGACTTGTTAAATCTTAACAAGAAGTTGAGTCATTTATCTTCCAGAGGAAAGGAGAGGCCTGGTGGGTTCGCTGGTAAATTCCTCAACGCTTGAGAAGGAAACTGCACAAGTTTTGTACACTCTTGCAGAAGGCGAAGTACTTTCTCATTCCTTGAAGCTTTAATACCACAATATAAAATGTGCACCGCCCTTTTCCAGGGCGGACAGTAAGCTAGGTGTCTGCAGGCTGTCTGGTTTCGCGTCACTGTCTTTCAAGCTTAACGAAGAGACCGACAAACGCTAGTCCTTTAGCTCTGGAGTGAACACGGTTACTTGGGGACGGTCACTGCAGAGGAAACTGAGGCAAAGTTAGCACAGGTGAGCTCTAGCCCTTGGAACGCTGACTCCTGGGAGGCCTCCGAAGAACCACACCGCGCGCCCGCGCGCTGCTGGCACCGCGGATAAAGCCCCACGGACCCAACAGACCTCCAAGACACCGCGCCGGGGTCGCAACCTGGCTTCCCCGGGCCCAGAAAGGCGGGGCTTCCTGCGGAAAGGGCGGGGCCAGGCCGGAATGGAGCGAGACCTGTCTCGCGGAGAAGGCGGGGCTCAGGGGTGGCCAGACTCCCTGAGGAAGGAGCGGGGAGGGACTTTTGGTGGGCGGGGCTCTTGTGGATGGGCGGAGCCGGAAAAAGTAAGCCGCGCTCTGAGGGGCGGGGCTTCTGGTGACCGGGGCAGGGTCCTGCAGGGGGCGGGATGTTCGCGGCGGGGCCAATAGGTGGGCCGTATCCACCGGGGCGTGCTGGGGCGGGGCCGGTGACCCGGGGCTGGCCTGACCGCTGGTCAGGGTATTCCTTAATGCCAGTCCCCACGCAGCACCCGTGTCGTCAACATGTCTTTCGTCCCGGTGGCCGCCGACTCGGACTTTCCCATCCAGAACCTCCCGTACGGGATCTTCTCCACCCAGGCCAACGTGAGCTGTGGTCTTTCGCGGGGAGGGCACTAGAGAGCCAGGGGGATCGAGGGCTTACTGGCCTCTTTCCAGAGTCGTGCACGCTTTGTGTCCCGGGTTTCAATCCCACCTGGGGGCTTCCCAGCTGCGCACTTTGTTTAGTCTTTCAGTGTCTGGTTCCGCAGGTTAATAATGTGAGCTTTAAATGCAATTGAAACAGAATATGCGGGCCTTCTCCTGTGCCAGCCCAGCTACTACAACTATTCTTTCAGGAAGCACACCGTCCTGCTCCAAAGTTGTTAGGGTGCTACTGTTAATCTCGCTGGTCAGCCCAACCCTAGAGCCCCTTGGTCATCAGCAGCTCAGATGGACACTCGCATCTCCTGGCCTAGGGCATGGGCTCGCTGTCTTAGACATCCATTCCCTTGTTACTCAGAGCCTTTGGATCAAAGAAGCGAACTTTGATTCCTAAGTGTGGTCTGATGAGAAAGAAATCTTTACGAATGGGGTTTATTATCAAGTACACAATAGGGTGCCTGGGTAGGAAAAGCAAATTCTCTGCATTTATGGTAGTATTTCTTTGCCTAGACCTCTGCCTCCCTTCCTACCCCCCCCCCCACCACCCACATAGGGAACCCCCTGACTTAAAACTCTTAAGCTCCAGAATCCCAGCATTGCCTACACCTGCAGTGTTCAAGGAGTTTGCTAGGGAGGATCTCCTGGCAGCAGACCCACTTTTGGAAAGTAGAGGCCTTTTCTCCAGGCTGTCCTTTGCCCCCTGGCTGGCTTCTGCACTGCCCTGTATGCACACTGTGGTCAGCAAGTGGTTTCGCAACTTGCAGCCCAACCAGAGGTTGCAAGAATGCAGCCTTTTAGCCCTCAGTCGCCTGGAGGCGCAGCCTGAGGTCCATCAAACCTTAACCTCCCTGTGGTGGCGGAACCCTTGCTGGCCTCCTGGGCACCTTGCCATCAGCAGCATGCCCTTGCTTTCCCTGGGGCCCACCTGGAATGGCCAGGAGCACATGGGGAGGGGGGCTTCCCCCCACCCCCGCCCCAGGATGCTCTGACTTGACATCCTGCAGAATTTGGGTGTGCCCTTGAGTGTGGCTCAGCATGCTGCTTGAGTGTCCCAGGCTGTCGCTTCGGGGATCTTAGAGAGAGCGCCCCTCTCGTGCCCTGTGGTGTGAGAGCCATGCACAGAGTTGGCTCTGTCGGCCCCCGCAGGCCTTGGCCGTCTCTCCAGGCCACGCCTCCCCGGTGCTGGCAGCCAGCCCTTACTGGAGCGGAAGGCTCCCTTCTTATTCCACACTCAGTGGTTGCTTAGGCGCTCCCCGCGCGGTGCTGGGCGGAGCGTAGCCGAGACCCCGGAGATGCCCTTCCGCCGGCGGGTGGTTGGTATACGTCGGGTGCTCTCTGTAAAGGCAGAATCCGTGGTCTTTACGGAGCAGGCACTGCAGTGGGCTGCAGGGTGATTGTCCAGGCACCTTGTCGGAGCACCTTCCCACCCTGCTCGGTCGCCCAGCCGCTGCTCTTTCCGGCCGCCCTGGCTGCTCCTGCTCCTGTGAGAGGGCCTGGGACATCGTCGCTTCTGCCTCCCATACTCTTCCTCTGCTCTCTGCGTCCTGTCTCTTCTTGTACTCTTCCAAAGCTGGCCACGTGCCGGCCCCTCGGAGGGTCCTCCGCCTCTCCTCCCCCAGGTAGCCGCCGGGTCAAAGCCTCACACTCCACCTGCGCTGCCTTTTACTTCCAGAGGGCAGGAACCAGTGCGTTGCTCCCTCCGTGTTGCCCCGACAACCGTCTGCGCTTCTGGGGCACAGGCCTTGTTTCAGAGGCATCCAGGGTTTGGGAACTGTCTGCCTGCATCTGTCCTGTGCTGGGAGACTTACAGATACTCGTTGTGTTTTCGCAACAGTTCTGCCATTGTGTGCCCATTTCGGAGAGGCTAAGCATCATTGCTGGGGTTGGAACCGCGCCTGGCAGCCTCCCTGCTCGGGCCTTTCCATCCTGAGGTCGGGAGTTAGGGAGAGCTTTCCTTTGGAAATCTTTTTATCAGATTTCACCAGGTGACATAAAATAGAGGCAGCGCGTGCTCATTCCGTTTCCTTAAAGGTGAACTAGGAGAGACCCCTCCCTAGGTTGTCTGCCTGAGTTGCAGGGGAAACTGCGGCCAGGGGAGATGCAATGGTAGTCATGGAGCAGGCCCATCTTGGGCCCACCTGGGAGCACTCGCGGTCTCACACTGGTGAACATAATTTTCCAGGTTAAAAGGAAGGGGGACTCAGGCTCTCAAGCTGTTTTCTGGGTCCTTAGGTCACAGTTTGGAACTGAAGGGCATTCGTTTACCCTTGGAGCCTCTACGCCTCCTTTACCCCTGACCACCAGGCAGCTACGTTGAGATCAGGTCTTAGACATGCTTAGTAGCAGTGGCTCCTCCTTCCCTTCAGCTGGGTGCGGGGCCAGAGGACTGGCCCAGGGTCCACCCTGCCTGTCACTTGAGTGTATGTACCTAGTTTTGGGCAGCTAGCTCAGCTCTTTGCCTCTTACTGCATCTTCCGGAGGGGAGACTGAGGCCAGGAGCTTAGCAGAGCTGGAAGGAGCAGCCAGGCTGTCTAAGGCCAGAGGATAGCATGGGCCTGGTCTAGCCTGACCCTGGAGGGCAGGAGTAGCACTAGTGGGGATCAGGTAGGTGAGAATCCCTCTCCATGTCCCCAGAAGTGGACAGCAAACCTAGTGGGCAGGGAAAATGGACAGCAAGGCTGGTGGCCAGGCAGCTTGGGGGCTTGGCTCACGGAGTAGAGCTGTCAGCATGCTCTCTGGTGATCACAGACCAGCAAAGCTCAGAGTTGCAGGTCAGAGACCCGTGTTGGCCAAATATTTGAGATGTATGTGCTGACAGAAAGGAGCTTCCCCCCATGGTCTAAGCAGTCTGGCTTTGTGCAACACCCATGTGGACCAGGGCCCTGCCCTTCCCCCACCCCACATGTACTGGATTCATTTGTTCTTTGTTCTTGTCTGGCAGCAGAGAAGGGAGTGACTGGAACGCTGAGGCTGTAGCTCCTCAGGCCCCTCTGCAGAGGTTATGGTGAGGCGGACGCATGGCCAAAGGAGCAAGCCTGCTAGATTTGAGGCTTTTCCCAGTGCCTAGCATGTCATCTCTTTCCAGCCTCGACCACGAATTGGTGTGGCCATTGGGGACCAGATCCTGGACCTCAGTGCCATTAAACACTTCTTCACTGGGCCTGCCCTCGCCAAACACCAGGATGTCTTTGATGAGGTAGGATATCATGATGTGGCTTGTCCCTGCCACTGCCGGCTTGCTTCTTGCCTTTCTCCTCAGACAGAGGCGGCAGCTTCAGGCTCAGGTTGGGCATGGACATGACAGGCTGTTCTCAGGCAGACTAGCTGGCAGCTGGGGCCCATGGGGACAGCTCAGGTGGCCCCCTACCTGGAGGCAGGTCACTAGGTGAAAGGAACGTCCATGTCTCTGAATCCTGGGTCTTTCCCAACTCCAAGGGTGCGTTCTGCTGCCCTGCAGGTCTGCACGTGGCCCACAGAGGTAGCCTGCATGCCCACGTTGGGAACATCCTCCCCCACCAGTGGTCCCTTTGGTGTACAACCCCTTGACACAGGGTGGAAAGGATAATGGTGCTTCCCCAGTGGCTCCTGCAGGCCCAGCTCTATCCTCATCTTCCCCTCGTCTTCTGGCCACCCCTGACACTGGGTGGAAGGGAACCAAACACCCAAGTGCCATTCTCCAGACTGAACAAGAGTGATCAGCATAGATAATGAATGTTTAAATACAAAAGTGATTACAGTAAAAGCCATATTGCATTAGTCCTTCTCCTCGTCTGAAATACCTATCCCGTCATTCTGGCCACGTTCTAAGCACTTCTGGATGGCTTCTTTCGTGAGTGTCTACATGAGGTTCAATCAAAAATACAATGAGCACTCCTGCTGATGGCATCCAGCAGAAAGCTAGGCTTGTAAAAATGTGGCGGTGTGTCCTTGTCCACCTTAGTCACCAGATCTGGCACCCTGGGACTTGTGGTCCTTCCCTGAAGTCTAAATGACCGTGAAAAGTCAACACTTTGAATCAATTCAGGACATGGAGGCATAGTATATCTAAAAACAAAATAGAAGACTTCCAGAACTGCCTCAGAAAGTGGCAAGGGTGACGGGACAAGTGTGTTCAAAGTAAAGGGGAGGACTTTGAAGGGGATGAAGGGCAATACGGCTTTTATTGTAATACAATTTTTTTTTTTTGAGACAGGGTCTTACTTGGTAGCCCAGCCTGGTCTTAAACTCATTATGTAGCCAGATTGGCTCAAACTCATGTCAATCCTCCTGCCTCGGCTTCAAGTCCTGGGATTAGAGGCTTATGCTACCACACCTGGCTTATGTGGTGATGAGGAATCAAACCCAGTGCCTTGCGCTTCCTACGCAAGCACTCTAACCACTGCACTATTGCTCCAGCCTGTAATGCATTTTTGTAAGCCTTGAACATTACCCTGTTTTCCAGTGATACCTCACACCACTACAAGTATCAGATCTGGGGCTGTCTCTATATGCCTCTGTGGTTCAGAGACTCCTTCCTAACCTGTGGAAGGGTGGGGACCAGTTCACCTCTCAGACTGCAGTGGACTCACCTACGGCCAGGCCTGGTGGCTGACTTGGTAGCCACTTCTGGACTCTGACAGCCATGTGCAAGGCTTGGAAGGGATGGATCAGTGTCCCAAGCGTGGTGGCTGCTTCTGCTGTGTTCGTAGGTGACAGACCACAGCAGGGTCCTGACAGTTGGAATAGATGCAGAGGAAAGACTGGGCCGTGGTTGAGTAGTGGGGCCCGAGGACTGGAGGAGACCCTAGGGCTTTATTCTAAGTGCAAAGTGACCTTTGCTCTCCTTGGTTTGGTCCTAGCCAACCCTCAACAGGTTCATGGGCCTGGGCCAGGCAGCCTGGAAGGAGGCCAGAGCACTGCTGCAAAGCCTGCTGTCCGCCGGCCAAGCCAGGCTTCGGGATAACACCGAGCTCCGGGCACGGTGAGGAGCAGGGGCAAGGCGGAGGAGAGATGGGGCCAGGGCCCAGGACCAGGTGGCAGGCAGCTGTACTCCAGTGCCTGGCCTGGCTGCCCTGGCCTGGTTGGATCTGACCACATGCTGGATGGCTTGGGCAGCCTGGGCCTACTCCTCCACTCCCTCACTCTGCTGTTTGGAGTTGGGGTTTCCCTGGTAGTCCAGCCCCATTGGCCTCAGGGCCTCTTCTATGGTGTGCTGCTGGGGAATCCTAGCAGGACCCTAGGGATGGGCTTGGCCTGCAGAGTGACCACCCCTGCCTCCCCAATTTGCCACTGGCCTGACCCTGAAGCCCTGTTCTGTGTTTCAGTGCCTTTACCTCACAGGCCTCTGCCACCATGCACCTTCCAGCCACCATCGGTGAGTGCCCCCACCCAGACAGCGTGGGAAGGGTGGGCCCAGGATTGGCCGGGCACCTCATCTCTGCATCCCATCTGGGAGAAAATGAAGTAAGGGTGTCGCTGTCACCTCATCCGTCTCAGCATGGCCAACGTTGGCCCTAGCTCCAGGCCTCAGGTGTATGATGGCTGTGGTCTTCCAGCCAGCAGACAGGCCTCTCCTTTTTGGAAGGCGGGGGCATGGGCTCTAAGTGCTGTGAAGAGCAGCTTCTAGGAGAGACTAGTGGCTCTGTGGGCCAGGTACACACCTGGCGTGTGTCTGCTGGGACTTGGAATAGGGAAGTTGGCATGGAGCACAGAGACTGGGCTGCACAGGAAGTCTTTTTATTTTTTATTTTATTTTATTTTTTTGAGACAGAGTCTCACCCTGTACTCTATAGCCCAGGCTGGTCCTGAACTCATGATGAAACTCAGGCTGGCATTGAACTCTTAGCAATCCTTCTATCTCAGCCTCCCAAGTGCTGGGATTACAGGTGTGCGCCACCATGCCCAGTTTATGCAGTGCTGGGGAATCGAACTCGGGTACTTAGCACTTGACTTAGTGTTTGCTAGGTAAGAAAACCAATGAGCCATTCCTCCACCACCACCCCCCCCCCACCCCCAAAAGGAGTCTTAATAGCTGGGTTTGCCAGGCACCTTGGTGCTGAGGGACCTGTCTAGAGCAAGGACAGTCCCTAGAACAGATCCTTGGTCCCCTTGGGCTGAAGGCTTGGCCAGCACTAGGTGGAGGGCAGGTAGGGGACCCTGGTTCTCTGTTCCCCGTTGTGTGCTTGTGGTACTGTTCCTCTGTGGCAGACTTGTCTCTGAGGGATTCCATGTCACTTCTGACTGGGAGGTAGGGCTGTTCCTTGTTTTTTGCAATGGCTATTTCTTTTGATCAACACCTCTGCTGTCACGTCTATGCTGTAGGGCTGGAGGGGGAAGCAACCACTAGGACACAACCACCACCCACCCCTGTGCTCCATCTACCCCTGAATTCACTTTCTCTCCCCACCCTTCCTCACGAGCCTGCTGGTACTGGGGTTCTTACTCTTTTTATTTGTGGTGGGAGATTTAGGAAGAAAAACAAGCAAACTCTCCCACCTGGACTTTTCTGCTCACTGTAGGAACAGAGCTGCCTCTGCATACACAGCACTCTGTTTATGACCACAGTCACAGGCTGGGCCCACCACGCACAAGAGGGCAGCCACAGAAGGAAGGCTGAGGCTAGGAAAGGGCAGCCTCACGTGGCTACAGTCTCACTGAGCTCTGCAAGCACATGTGGGATACCTGTGGGACAGAGTCTGCCCCACAGAGGGCTCATGGGAGGGAAAACCGGGAAGGCTACTCACAGGAAGAGACTTCACCGAGTCACCAGGATTTGAACCATTCCCAAGAGGCAGATAGAGGAGTGGTGAGGAGTCCCTGCAGTGTGTGTGGTCGAAAAGGGAGGCCAAGCTGGGCCATGGGGTCAGCCTTTTCCTGCTTAGATGCCACTACCTTTTCTAGAGAGCACTGGCTCCTTAGTTCTTACTGTTCCTCTGTTAGGGTCCAGGGGGATCTAGGCCAGATCCTTACCAGGACCCTTGTGTCCTGTTTGATGCTGTCAGGAGAGTGGGCAGACACCTTGGGATGTGCCCATGGCCGCGTGTATATTCGTAACCTGTCTAGCACGAGGCTCTGATGGCCTGTCCTGATCTCTCCTGCAGGAGACTACACAGACTTTTACTCGTCGCGTCAGCATGCTACCAATGTGGGGATCATGTTCCGGGGCAAGGAGAATGCGCTGATGCCCAACTGGTATGTGGATCCAGGGTGTAGCCGGGGCCCTTCAGGATTCTGTTTAGTTCCAGCCGTGCATCTGTCCCAGACGCTACCAAACAGACTTAGCGGGTGGGGAATCTGAAGTGGAGTACTGTTCCTGCCCCTGGACTTCAGGTCCCCTCAGGGTGGCTGGGAAGCTGCAATTGGATGTGAAGCAGGTCCCTGGGGCTTCTTCCTCAGGAGAGCAGAGGTTAGAGCTAGACCCCTGAGTCCCACGCTCTTCTGGGAGCTACAGCAGTAGCTCTTAGGTCCCAGGACCCTCCACAGTGGGCGTCCTCATGGGAGGGAAGCCACATTACCCATGGCTGTGTCCTCCAGGCCTAATCCCAAGCACACGCCAAGCATCTCGTCCCCCTGGAGGCTCTGAGGTCACTCTGGCAGCACTGTGATCCTTATTTTGTTTTCCTAGTAGTGGGGACTGAACACAGGGCCTTCTCACTGAGCTACATCTCTAGCCCGTTTTCACTTTAGGATTCTGAGACAAAGTCAAAGTTAAGGTGTTGCCCAAGCTAAGAGGCAGATCTATGATCTGGGCACCTTGCTCTGTGCTATCCCAGGGACGTGATAGTCGCCCAGGAGTGGTGAGGGCCTGGATTCAGTAGCAGATGCACATCTAGACAAATGAGGCCAGGAGGGGAAGATCTGCAAGACCAAGGTAAAGCAGGAAGTGGGGAAGAGGGCAGGGTGCCACGTGGGAAAGTCAGCGAGAGGCCAGGTGATAAAAGAGGTAAGGGGTGGGCTGTTAGCTGCTGTGGCCCAGAGGCCTTCCAGCCTGTCCCCTGTGTGGAGAGCACACAGGTGTCCCTGGCCTTTGCTGTAGGGCCCTGGCTTTGCCTTACTACTGCATCTGCCTGTTCTGTGGCATGAAAACCAGGCAGGCTGAGTCTTCCTGGGCTTAAGCCTTTCGGAGTTCTGGCGCTTCCTGATTCGGGGAATATTTGCTTATATACAATAAGATGGCTAGGAGATGACTCCAGTCTAAACATGAAGTTCATTTGTGTTGCATAAACACCCCTATTTCACGTTGGCCTGAAGATCATCTGCAGTAGATATACATACACATGCACACACACACACTCACATACATGACACATGCACACACATGCATACACACTTATGTTTTTTTTCCTGTGAGTTGCCGATGGCACCCCAGACTTCAAACACACTTTGATGCTCCGCCCCTCTCCCCCACTTTCCTTCCCCAGGCTGCACTTGCCCGTGGGCTACCATGGCCGTGCGTCCTCCGTTGTGGTGTCTGGCACCCCAGTCCGCAGGCCCATGGGACAGATGAGACCTGATACTTGTAAGTGGCCCCGTGTCTTTTCAGTTTCTGTAGAGGGTGGCCCGTGACCTGGCACTCATGGCCTCCCTGGTGTGATTGCAGCTCAGCCTCCTGTGTACGGTCCCTGCAAACTCCTGGACTTCGAGCTGGAGATGGTAAGATGGCTGCCAAGTGACCTTATGATCTCCACAGGTGTGGAGTGCGTTCACTGGGTGGCCCGAGCTCCTAGATGCTCACAAACTTCTGTGTCCCCTCCTAACAATTGGAAGTGCCCTTGGGCATTGCGATGCCCCAATTCTGTATCTGTGGATTCATCTCCGTGCTAGCATCTGTTGTATCCCCAAGTTAATATTCACAGCATTCACATCCTCCATGGGCACACAGTGAATGCTATGAGTCTTCTGACACATGGGCCCTCAGCAGAGGTCCCCCAGACACACCCCCCAGTGGAGGTCCCCCAGATAGTCCCCAGCAGAGATCCTGTCTTACTGCTTGGGCCTCATACTGTAAACATGTGGTTCACGTCCTGTGTTTATTGCCACGTTTTTCAGTTTTTGCTTTCTTGGGAGATTCTGATGTTTCTAAGGATTCCACCCACATTACAGTCACACTGCTGTCAGTGCTGCCTTGTGTCCCTGGGCTGGGAGCCCGGGGTGTGCTGTAGAACTATCATTCCTATCTGAGCTTCGGGGCTGCTGACAGGTGTTCAATGGTAATGAGCCAATTGCCTGGATGAAATAAGGGTCTACACATTAGCACAACCAGGTGCACAGTGCACACCTGTCATCACAGCTACATAGGCCTCTGAGGCAGGAGCCCAGCCTGGGCAACTGAATGAGACTGTGTCTCCAAATAGAATGTAAAAGGACTGGGGGTGGAGCTTGGCGGTAGAGAGCCCCGGTTCCATCCCTAGAATTGGGAGGAATACCCCACAAAACCCCAAGTCCAGAAGCACCTGAAATAAGGCTTGAACTCTTTCTTTCTCAGTCATTCCAGTGTGGATAGAGGCTTGTGAGAACCAAGCAGTGTCTCCCTGGTATTTGCCACTTCAGCCTCCGTGGTGACTGTGGAACCTAACCACCTGAATAACAGAGCCCACCTCATCGGCACCTGCACTTCAGTGGGGCTGTGGGGCTGAGGCATTTTAAAGTTGCGCTTCTTTAAAATGAACACTTTGTGCTCTGAGATTATCGTAGGTTCTGGTGCAGGTGGAAGGAGTAGTTGGGAGCCCACTTGCCCATCCCATAGTTCATGGCGTCACATCCTGCTAGCTGTGCAGCAGCCAGGACACCGAGCTGGGACCATTGAGTCCCATCACCCCAGCATCCCCCTGCTGCAGGGACACTGAGCGGGCAGCCCCGAGGCAAGGAGCCAGGGCGCGACAGCAGGGAGAGCCCAGCTGGAGGAGGGGCCTGGGGATGCGGGCTGAGGCCTCTGCACTGCTATGCTGTGGATGACATGAGCCAGGCCTGGTGTAGGGTGCGCCTGGACATCCTTCACCCTTTCTGTTGGGTGTCAGGTGATTGGGGAAAGCTGGCCCTGGGTTCTAACCACCTGCCCACCCCTCAGGCTTTCTTTGTAGGCCCCGGGAACAGACTGGGAGAGCCGATCCCTGTGTCCAAGGCCCATGAGCACATCTTCGGGATGGTCCTCATGAACGACTGGAGTGGTGACCACCTCTGGGCAGCATGGGGGTGGGGGGCCCAGGGCAGAGTCCCGGATGTGCCCCTGTCAGAGGCAGCAGGTTGGGAGGGTGGGTGTCATACAGGCCTCCTGGTTCTGAGCCCTCGGGCCAATCATCCCACCTTTCTGAGCTCCTTTTTGGGACATAGCTGACAATATAGCTGATATTTAGTGAGCATTTGCTGTGTGCCAAGCACCCCTGGGCCCATCACTTCACACGCATACTCCCATGGGGCCCCATGAGTGGCTGGTAGGATTGTTTTTTTCAGTACTGGGGATTGAATACAGGGCTCTGAGCTGCATTCCCAACCCCTTTTTATTGTCTGAGACAAGATCTCACTAAGTAACCCAGGCTGGGCTTGAACTTGCAATTTTCCTGCCTCAGCTTCCCAAAGTGCTGAGATTATAGGCCTGTGCCAGTGGGCCTAACCACGATGGGTCCCATTTTGCAGATAAAGTATTGAGGCACTAGGAGGTGCTGTGCTAGGACTGCAGCTAAGCAGCCCCTTGGGCTCACATATAAGGGAGAGGGCACTGGGGTGTTTGGACCACTGTGTGCTGTACTCTGCTGTACCCACACAGCGTCTTCCCATGCCTCTGTTCTCAGTGTCACTACTCCATCAGAGCAGCTGGGCCGGGGCTGGACTCCACAGAGAGAGCTGTGCTGGCGTCCACTCCTGGGTCAGGGGTAGGGAACCTGGGACACCTTGTGCCATGCCCTGAGCCCTGGCCGTCCTCCCATAGCCCGAGATATCCAGCAGTGGGAGTATGTCCCTCTCGGACCGTTCCTGGGAAAGAGTTTCGGAACCACCATCTCCCCGTGGGTGGTGCCCATGGATGCCCTGGAGCCCTTCGTCATGCCCAACCCAGAGCAGGTGAGCACCTTCCACCACCTAGAGCCGGGGCCTGCGTGGAGACTGTGGGGGATCTCTGTGCGTCACAGCCCTCTGGGGCGCTGCCACACAGCTCTGGGCCACCCATTCTCCCTGTGGCTTCCTGTACTCAGCATAGCCCTTAGGAAACACAGGGAAGTTTGTAGCCCTCTCAGAATCCCCTGTGGCTGGAGAACCAGACGGGTGGCAAAGAGTCTCGGCAGCTCCAGCACATGGCCTGACTGCCTGGTCACGATCGGGTCCTGCTCTGTGTGAGTGGCGCCCCTGCAGAACTGCTCATGGAATGTGGCTTCATGCAGCCCTGTTCCCTGTGGGCAGGCCTGGCTGGGACTCCCCTCCCCGTGCTCCCCAGCCTGCTGCAGTCTGTCCTCCCCCCAGTGCCATGCAGGACCCCCTCCCATGACCTCCGGACCCACACCATACCTCCCACACACCTCCCATGGTTCTGCCAGACCCATCCTCCTATATCTCCAGGTCCCTCTGAGGCCTTACCTGAATCTCTTCTCCCTGTGGAGCCACCCTGGCTAATCTTTGAACTCAGCTTGTGGGACCACTCCAAGGACAGTGTCCACAGACTCAATGCTAAGTCTTGGGGAGGAGGGACACTCCTATGGGGTGTCCTAAGCAGGTACTACAGGAGCTGGCCTGGGTGACCTCTGCCCACCCACCAGTGACTGCCCTGCTGTTCTCTGCCCTGCAGGACCCCAGGCCGCTGCAGTATCTTTGCCACAACCGGCCCTACACCTTTGACATCAGCCTGTCCGTTGCCCTGAAAGGTACATCTTGGGCAGATGGGTGGGTGCGCCCAGGGCCCATGGATGTGTACTGGGGACCACCTCCTGATGCCTCCTGACCTTTGGGGAGGTAGAAATGAGGCACTTGCCCCACCCCGGACCTGTGTGTGGCTCTCACAAAGAAGACATTCTGGTGTGCAGAGGCAGCCACACTGGGCTCACATGGCACTGACCCTGCCACTGTTGGGTAGAAAGCATGGGACTCAGATCTCCCACTCTGCACTGACTCCCTCTCCATCCTTCTAGCAAGGTTCTGCCTGGTCCCTGCTCACATTCTTCCCTGACCCAACCTGGGCAGGCGGTATTTGAAAGCTCATCCTTGTGGGCTGCCCCTGGGAAGCCTGGCCTAGTTCTCAGCACTGCTTACAGCCCCTGAGCCATGTCCGCAGCCAGGCCCAGGGCCTCAGACAGGCCACACCCCCTGGGCTGTGCCACCAGCTTGGTGACAGGTCAGCCATGCAGGCTGGCCAGCATCTAGTCTTGGCCCTGCTCCTTCCCAGCAGGTGAATAGTGGTGTGGCCTTGTGCAGTGGTGGGGGCTGAGCAGGCTCGCCTGTGGGAGGTCTGGGATAGCATCGTCCTGCACCAAGGCAGGTATCTCCTTCTTGGTCCCGGGGTGGGGGTTCCCCAGGCCTCCCCCGGTGGGCTTTGTTCCCTCTGCTGCCCTTGCTTTTTGTCCATTTGCCACTTATCTGACTCTGCTAACTTTCCTTCCTGGGCCCATCATGAGAGTGGCCCTGGGCAGAGACACAGTGCCCTGAGAATGAGGGCTGGGGCAGGGGGATTGAAGAAGAAGGAGAGGGCCTCATGGCTGCCTAGGACTCTGGAGACTGCTGGTCCCATGCCTTTCTCTGGCATACTGGGAAATGGGCCCAGGGAGGAGAAAGGGTTTACCCAATCTATGCATTGGCAGTCGCTCTGCTGGCAGACTGAGACGAGGTCCTTGGAATCTTAAGCTCTGGGCATGTTTTCCTATACTCAGGTACATCCTGAGGTCTCTCTCTCTCTCTCTGTCTGTCTCTCTCTCTCTCTCTCTCTCTCTCTCTCTCTATCTCTCATCCTCTCTCTTTTTTTCTTTCTTTCTGGTACTATGTTCTTTGCAGCTTAAGCCCAGGGCCTTCACACTGAGCTATATTTCAAACTTTTTTTTTTTTTTTGGGGGGGGGGGGGCGGGATACATGATCTTACCAAGTTGCTGAGTTGCCCAGATCGGGCTCAAACTTGCGATCCTGCTTCAGCCTCCCAGAGTGCTGGGATTACTGGCCTGTACCACTGGGCCACACTGGGGTCTGTTTCTGTCTTCTTCCCACTCTGTTTCCCTCTGCCTGCCTGGAGGTACATGCACCAGGGACAGTGCCACTGGGGAAGGGAGCATGTGGCTGAGGAAGTACCAGTGCAGAGGCTCAGTCTAGACCCTGCCGCTCAGATGTCCCCAGCCGGGACCCAGGTGGAAGGCTGGGCAGGAGCCTGACCCGTGGGCTGCCACTCAGGGGGAACCAGGTTTTAAGGCAGCAGAAGAGATTGCCAGTTGTTTAGAAACAGAGCCATAGTTGCCTGGTGCTTTATGTATCATCATCGGGTGTGGGCAGCAGGGGACAGATGGTCTTGCGGTCCGCAGGGCACCTGGAGGGAAGCGGGTTCTCCTTGGTCAGCAGTTGCAGGAGGCGCGGACAAGCACCCTTTCTGTAGCTCTTTGTGACTACAGGAGAATCATGTTAAGGATTCTGAGGCTGCCTGTGGGCGTGGAGACATTCACGCGTGAGCAGCTGGGGGCACCTTGGATGTGCGTGTGTGGGTGGCCTGGCCATGGGCTGGGCCTACTCTGGAACTGTCCCAGCTCTAGTTCCCCGGTGTGTGCTGGTTACACTTGAGTGAACTCATTTGAACCCCGGGAGGCTGAGGTCCGTTGATCTTCCTCCTGAGCATGCAGTTGTGTCACCAGTGCTCCTTCTGTCTCCTACCACCAGGAGAGGGCATGAGCCAGGCGGCCACTGTGTGCAGGTCCAACTTTAAGGTGAGCATTGGTGCCATCCATTGGTGGTTTGTTGGAAGGAAAGGAGGGAGAACGGGCAAAGGCATCTGCTTTGGGGTATGATGGTGGGCCGGCCTGTGCCCAGAGTGTCCGGGACCCTGTCCTTTTCCAGAAGTGGTACTGAGGTCACAGTGTTCCCTCAGATGGAGGCTGCACACACATTGCCAGAGATTTTCTCGAGGCTAATAGGTATTCCCGCGGGGTGTAGTCCTTGGTTCTCCTAGCCTGCCTGGGGCTGGGTTGATGAGAGTGACTTCTTTTTTTTTTTTTTTTTTTTTTTTTTTTTTTTTTTTCTTGTACTAGATATTAAACCCAGAACCTTCACACTGAGCTACATCCCAGACTCTTTTTGAGTATCTTATTTTGAGACAGGGTCTCAGTAAGTCCTTAAATACTGAGCTTGAACTTGCAGTTCTCCTGCCTCAGCGTCCCAAAGTGCTGCATTACGTGTTTGGGCGACCCTGCTTGGCTTGGTGTTTTTCTGGTAGCACTGTGTATTGAACCTCTGGTCTTCACACTGAGGGTCTTAGTTACTTAATCATGGCTGGGACAGAATACCTGATATCCATAGCTGAAGGAAGGAATGATTTATTTTAACTCAGTTTCAGAAGGTCTCACACAGTCTGTTCATGGACTACTGGTGGAGACAGAGGAAAGGTAGTCATGGGACCGCAGGCAGAAAGCCAAGTGAGGGAGAAAGGGTGGAGCTAGTGTATACTCTTCCAGGTCATGGCCCAGTGGTCTACCCCTTCCAGGTCAAGCCTCAGTTCAACCTCGACTGGGTTAAGCCCCAGTGGGCCAGCCCTTGCAGCTCACATGCCCAGTAAGGTGCCACGTGCCCATAATCCTCCCAGTCCACCACGTGCTTATAATCCATAATGTACTACACGCCTGTCTTCCACCACACGCCTGTAATCCGCCCCTCCCGACCAGGCCCCGTCTCCTAACAGCACATGGGTCCGTAGATAATTCATAGCATCCAAATACATGAGACTTCTAGGGGACAGTCCAGATCCAAACCACAACACTAAGCTGTAACTCCAGCCCATTTTTATGTTTTTATATTGAGATCAGGTCTCACTAAGTCACTAAATTTCCCTAGCCAGGCTCACACTTGTGATCTTCCTGCCTCAGCCTCCCAGAGTGCTAGGTTTCTAGGCCTCTGCCACCAGGCCTGGCTTTACATGAAGTTTTGATTGAAGTACAACACGTACGGATACAAACACACAGATTATGAGTGTCCAGTTCAGGGGATTTTCACAAAGAGAACATCCCTGTGCAAGCCTACGCCTGGATGATAAATGGCCCTGTGTCTCCAGCACATGTACTGGACCATGCTGCAGCAACTTGCCCACCACTCTGTCAACGGCTGCAACCTGCGGCCCGGCGACCTCCTGGCTTCTGGGACAATCAGCGGGCCGGTGAGCCTCAGCTTGCGTGGGGGCTTCCCTCAGAAGGACCTCTAGACGGGACCTCTTATTCTGGGTGGGCAGGTCCCCCCACCCCCCGCTGCCTCCTGCTTCCTGTGGCTGGTGCAGTGGCTTCTCTTCATGTTCTCAGAACTTGGGAACAGACTCTGGGTCTCTGTCCCCACAGGGAGGTGTCCAGAGATAGCCATGGTGTCCCCTTGCCCTGTGAGCTCATGAGATGATGCCGTTGAGATGGGAGGATGTCGGTTCCTCCTGGCCTAGTGCTGCCTATACCCCTTGGGAGGTAACCTTCTCCTCCAGGGTCCATATAGGCAGAGCAGCTGGAGGAAGGGGGGTGTCGGGAAATCACCAAGTCCTGGGCATCAAGGCCCTGGTGGGAAGGAAGAAGTGTGTTGAGCCCCGGACACTTCTGCAGTGGCCCCAAGAGGCCCAGAGGTCTCCCAGGCTTGCCCAGGCCCGGGTCTCCCTGAGCACTGTCCACAGCAGAGTAAATACCTCACCCCATGTGACACATGCCCCTCCTTCCCTGTGGTGTAGGAGCCTGAGAACTTCGGCTGTCTGCTTGAGCTGTCCTGGAGGGGCACGAGGACCTTGGAGCTGGGGCAGGGGCAGACCAGGAAATTCCTGCAGGATGGGGACGAGGTCATCATCACAGGTAAGCTGTACTTCTGCCTGTGCCCGCAGCCCTGGCCTGGCCAGCTGCGTTCCCTGTGCCAACTGTGTCCCAAGTTCTGTGTTGTGTGAAGTAGCATTCCTTCACCCAGCCTGGGGCCCAGGGATGTCACAGGTATGTCCCACAGACCAAGAGACCACACAAGTCTGCTTCATTCCTCCTGGGCAGAGTCACAGGGACAGAGCTCTGAGCAAGTCCTTGGGTAGCATCAGGGACCTGAGCCTGGTTCAGGGACAGGTCCAAGGCTATGACCATGTTGTCACGGTGGGAACTCAGCACTCAGCCCAGGCATGGCAGATGGGGCTGCCCCTCAGGCAGCTGCATCAGAGCCCAGTCCTCCCGCCTCCTGTCAAGGGGACACACCTCTCAGAGTACAGGTCACATGTAAACGCATGAACACAGCAGCAGTCTTCATTACAAATTCACCATCGCTGTGTGTCCTCGGGCCAAGTCTCAAAGCCTGACAGCTGGACCATTCCTGACTTGTTCCTCTCTGAGGGTCTGCATGGGCCTCTTCTGCCCCCTAAGCACCCCAGGCTGAGGGATGCCCCTCTCCTTCCATCCTTGCTCTTGGCCCACTGGCCATACATTTTTCTTTGGTGCATTTTATTTTATTTAGTTATTCATTTCTCTGTCTGTGTGTGTGTCAGCCCTGGTCACAGCTCCTCCGTGTGGGGCAGGATTCTGTACATGGGACACTGTGACACCCATACCTCATGCCACCTTCCCCTTCCCATGGCTCCTCATGGTGCCTTGTGATCTGGCTGCCCAGGGACCCCACATATCAGCCACTCTGCAGAGGCAGCAAGCATATCGTACGCCCACCTAGTAAACCCTGCCATCAACGGCCTGCTCCTGCTCTCCCTCCCTTCCGCCCCACCCTGCATGCTGCTCTCTGGTACCTGTGGGCATCTCCCCCATCTCTGTCCACCCAGCATCAGGATAGCCTTCTCCCCCTCCACCTCAGCGGCACTGCTGTTGGCATGGAAGTCAGTGCATGAAACTAACATTTGCTGCCGTCTCAAATGCTTTTCTTGGACTTTCCCCCAAATTCTTTGAGTTCCTGCCTCTGAGAGGTATTGGAGAGGAGAGTTGGGCTCTGGGGACGTGCTGCCTGCCACTTGGCGCTCATGGTGACAGCAGATACGTGAAGGCCCCCACGGCCAGCACTGTTCCCGAGTGGTCTGGGCAGTAGGCTGTCACCAGACCATTTCACAAACAGAAAGCTGAGGCTGGGGGACTCAGGTCACAGGCACAGAAGGTCGAGTGGCTGAGCCGTCTGGTCAGGCTAAGGGGTAGGCCTCAGCTCTGAGTCCTGAGTCTTGGGAGGGCAGCCACGTGGGGAGCCTAGTGATGTCACTAGTCCCCAGTGTGAGGAGCCTGGCTCTGTCCCTGATGCCCTGTGTGTGGTTCTGCCTACCTCCCAGGGGGCCTCTGTGTCAGATGGGTCTGTCCTGTGAGGTAACCTTGGCCCAGCCCAGGCTGCTCACCCTGTCCTCTCTGTTCTAGGGCACTGCCAGGGGAACGGCTACCGTGTGGGCTTTGGCCAGTGCTCTGGGAAGGTGCTACCTGCCCTCTCACCAGCCTGAGGTGCCCTGTCCTCCCAGGATGAGGACCTGGGGTTATGCCACCCCCCACCCCCCCGTGGCCAGCCTGTTCGCTCAGTGGTGAATAAAGCTTTTGTGCCCTCTCTTCACGCTATCGCCACGCTCAGGTACCGCTTGGAGGCTGTGCTGCTGTGAGCCCAGCAGTATCCTGTGTTTTCCATAGGCTGGTGGGTCGGAAGTACTGCTTCCTTACCTAGGGAGGTTCCCACAAAACTGATTTAGACTATGTATACGTGCATGCATGCACGCATGTGTGTGGTGTGTGCATGTGTGGTGTGTGTGTGTAGACTGACTATGCCATCTGTTGGAACAGCTCCCCCCTACCTCTGAAAGTCGGTGGTTTTTCTTCATAAGGCCATCACTAATTAGGTGAGGTTCACCCACTCTGCAGAACTTTATATCATCCATACTTAGCTGGCTTAAATGTGAATCTCATGTAAAAAAAACTACTTCCACAGAAGCATCTGGAATAGGGGAAACTTGGCTGCATCCTTGGGTGCTCTGGCTCTGTCCCTGGGTACCCTGGTCGGACTGGCACACAGTCAACCCTCCCAGCTGACCCTACAGCACCCTCTGGTGGGGCTGACTGAGGTACACACACACACACACACACACACACACACACAGAGTAGACTTGGCTTTAGCCCCCATGGCAGTCACCACACTGTATCCTTGGGCCCAGGCCACAGGCGCATCCTGAACTGGAATGAGGACGGATGGGCACCCGAGGCTAGTTGCCTCCCCAAGCCCACCAGAGTCGGGGAAGCCTCTGCCACATGCCGTGCAAACCCACGGTCCTGGGCCCAGCCTGCTCCTGGTGACCCCAGGGCCTTGCACAAGCTGGGTGCGGGGCCAGCCCGTAGCCCAGGCCATTCCCCCAGCACACGTTTAGGGACGAGCTGAGTGCAGCAGCCAGCAGGAGGCCCCACTGGCCCTCGTGAGGCTTGCATTCTGTTGGAGGGAGTCAAGGGAGAGGTGGGTGGGGACAAGTTCCACAGAACGCCGCTGCACACAGGGCACTCAGAGCTATCCCGTGGGTTTGGGTCCCAGTGCTGCTAGTGAGCTGAGGAGCAAGGAACAGGCCAGATGTGTCCCCGGGTAGAACGCTCCTGGCTGGGGAACTGAAGGGCTGGCCAGTGCAGAGCCGCTAGGCTAGAGCCTGCGTGTGTCCCAGGGCATGGGCCAGCCAGGACAGTGGCTCAACAGTGCCATCGGGACACTCCCTCAGCTCTTCTCTCCTCAGCAGGTGCCTTTCAACTTTAGGGTCACCTCCAGGTAGAAAATGGCTGCTGGAGCTCCAGCCACTTCACTCACATTCCAGACTAGCCGAAAGAAAACAGGTGATATGAATTTAAACTTCTGGGACTAGGCCCAGCAGTTGGGTCAGATCATGCTTTCTAAGACCTGCTGACGTTTGAGAACCCCTGCACTGGAGAATCCTTCCTGTTGCACCTCAGCCAACAGAGATACTTGAAGGAGCCACCTTTGCCTGTCTGGAGACTGTGGGGCACCCATTGCATCGCCCATGCCCTTGGAGTATGGGACCCTAGCACCCTGGTAGCCCACAGAACTGCTTGAGCTGCTGCCGTGTGGGTGACAGGAATGAGCAAGCACCGTGGGCAGAGATGCAGAGGGCTAGAGACCCCCAGGAGCCACTCTGGGACATGCACTGGTGCTCCCTTGGGTTTTGGTGGCCCAGGCCTGCTGGGAGTGTGATGTCCTTCTCTGGTCATCCACCATGAAAGGAAAGGTGTGGGGAGTGGCTCTGGAGGTTTGGGGGTCACAGGTTGCTGGTTCTGATGGGCCCAGAGTACCCAAGGCTCCTCGGCCATTGAGCTTATGACTCAGGAGACTCCATGGTATCCTATGTCTGTGGCTGACAGGTGCTGATAGTGTGTCCCTCTGTCCCCAGGGGAGAGTCACAGAGTCTCCCTTGCCATGTAGGCGGGGAGGGAGACGGCCTTGTGGTCCTGAGGGAGCCTCAGGAAGGACTCTGAACGTTACTGGTGCAGTGGCAAGATGCTGACAGCTACCCATGTGCCCACTAACAGGCAGCAGCCAGGACGGATGAGGCAACCATCCCTGTCTACCTGGCACTGGCTTGGTAACATCATGAAGGAAGTGGCCATGACAGGAGGAGTGGTGGACAGAGACTGTGCATGGGGTCAGCAGCACAGCTGTCCTGAAGGCAGCATTACCAGCCCTTTGGTTTCGCAGTGACTGGTGTTTGAGACCAGTGCCAAGGGCAGGGAATGGGGACAGGCCAGCCACTCAATGGAAGTTTAAAGGCATTGGCCCCTTTGTCCCAGAGGACAGCAAGAGTGGATGCATCCGTGGGTAAGGACTGGCCAGCCCCACCCCCCACTTGCCAACAGGTGGGTGTTTCCATCTGTCTTAGTTCATGCAGTGCAACTAGATCAGAAGGCCACATGCCGGTGACTTAGGGTGACCAGCGTTTATTTGGCTCATGATTGTGGAGATGGTGAAGCCCAAGATCGAGGGGCGGCATCTGGGGAGGTTCCTCCTGTTGCATGGTAGTGTGGCGGAAAGCGTCAGTGAGAGGTGAGAGAGCCCACGTCTGCTGTACCCCAGGGCTCACCGAGGGAGCAAGGGGCTCAAACCTCTGCTGGCAGGGATGACAGGAGGAAGGCGCTGTGGCCCTTCTGTCGCAGCCCTGGCTCTGTCACTGGCCTAACACAGCCGTAGCCCTGGCTGCCCTCGACTCTCCCTCTTTGCTGTTCCCGGTAGCCCTGGCCCTCTGCACACATCTTTCCATGACACTCCCTCAGCCTGTGCTGAGCACACCCCACTTCCTGCAAGGACACGGAGGTCCCAGGGAGAGCAGGCAGGAGAGGCTTGGGGGTGACTGTCAGGTATCAGGGCAGGGCAGGAGACAGCCAAGGCTGTTTGTCTATCCAACATAGGCGCCTTGCTTGTGCTGTGTCTGGCATGTGACTGGGCCTCCAGGGTAACCAGTATGCCCTTTCCTGGGACTAGGTTATTGGCTATGTTGGCTCTCTGTCACAGGCAGGACTGATCCTCAGCAGTGACACTGAAGGACCTGAGCCATCCTCAGGGACATACTAGGTTTTGCGGCTGTGTTCATTGGGGCAGCCAGTAAGATTGACCCTTGAGGTTGGATTTGCCTCTGGAATTCAGGGCCATTCATGGGACAGGAAGATGCTGGCTTTGTTTCAGTAAGAACATGGGTGCACTTGCAATTAGTGGGAGGCCTGAACGAGCTTTCTGGGAGCTGAGAAGCCAGCAAAGCTGGGGTCCTGGCCTCCCCAGCACTGCAGGGACATCCTTCCCCTGTGGCTGCCAATTGGACTTCCCATCCCTGCTTACTTCTGCTGCCCTGCATATTGCTTGGAAATACCTTCACACACACACATATGTCTAGATGGCCCTACATCGGTGGTCCCAGTGTCACAGAAGTTGTTCCCTCAGCTGCAGTCTGAGCAGCATGGCCCTGGGACAGCCTGCTGTACCTACCCAAGGGCAGGTCTCCAAGCCCACTTCCTGTCCCTGTGGACTATCCTTGGTTGAGAGCCATTCTGACCTGCGTCAGGGGACACTGTTGTCCCTGTGGAAATAACTGACACCTCTGCAGTGGATTCAGAATGGGAAGCCGACAGTTCCCCCTATGCATGAGCCCCTACCCCATAGTCCATGGTGGTCCACCCTGCCCAACAGGTGCTGCTCTGTGCATCCCACACGGTGGGAGTGGGAGCTGTTGGGGAATCCTGGGTTCTACCTGCACAGTGGTTGTCTGCTCCATTCTCCGGGGCCACCCAGAGGTGACAGTGCTTTGGAAACCCTTTCCTGGTGGCCAGGGTAGGTTGCGTATTCAGGAGTGCTGGTGAGGGAGCAGAGAACTGGCGTGCGCTCTTTCCCAATGAGGAGGCAGCCAGGTCTTGCACACATGTGTAAACATGCTCAGGGGAGGAGCAAAGTCTGCCTAGTTTCAAATCGTGTGTGTGTGTGTGTATGCGATGACACTGGCACAAACGAATAGCCGTCTTTACCCTCAAGCTCAAGCTCTGGGGTCTGACCTATGATCCACTAGGATTAGAGGAAAGCCCAGGGTTCCTTCCATGCAGTGCCCTGATGTAGTGGCTTTGAGAGAAGACACGCATGGTCACCCGTTTTCTCTTGTCTCTCCCCTAGTACCATGTCAGGTACAGGTTGCTCCCCATCTCACAGACAAGAGACCAAGGCTCCTAAGGTTCAGCAGTCTGGGGCCCGTGACAAGGAGACAGAGGAGCTGACACACGGCCAGGTTCCTGAGCTCTGATCTCAGTTCTTGCCACAAGGTTCCAGGTATAGGTGACAAGGAGGGGGCAGAGGAGGCACGGGATGGGGACGCGTGCCAGAGCCCTCCCTCTCCTGTGCTCTCACTCATATGGAGTAAGTACCAAGAAGAAAAAGCAAGCAAGGCTTCCCCTTCACCCCCACCGAGGGGGAGGTGACATGTCCAAGGTCACGGCCTCGAGTAGCTGAGGTCTCTGGCTGCCACCTCCTACAGTCTGTGTATCCCAGGGCCGTGGGGTGAGGTGACCTCATGACCAGGGGAGAAGTTAAAGAGAAGCCAAGTGCACTGGGAGGAGGCGGTGACAACGCCCTGGGTATGGCAAGAAGGAAGGTCCCTGGGTGTGGAGGAAACATCACTGTGCACACAGTGTGATCCCCTGGAAACACACGTGTAGGAGGCTGCAAGAAACACATCCTAGGAGCTGGGATCACGAGTGCGATTTACTCCATTCCTTCCATTTATCTGTATTTCCCAAGTTTCTAAAATGCATATTTCATTTATAACAGGAAAAATATATCCCTCTGTATTTTAGTTTTAAAAAGTACTGCTTGGCAGCAGCCAGTGTGCCTTGAGTGAGCATTGGTGGGGGCTCCCGGACCCCCTTTTACTGCACCCCACTCTCTGCTGGTCTCTGGGGAAGGCCTCAGTCTTGGGCAGCTCTGTGGGAGCCCCATGTGCTATTCTGTGTTTTGGAGACACAGGTCTCCTGGGATCAAAATTGATGCTGGACAAGTGGTATCAGTCCTGGACTCAGTTTCCACAGGCACAGGAGGCTGGAAAGAGATGCCCTTCAGCCCCTCGGTGAGGCCTGGCCTGGAGTCCAGCTCCCTGAGTCCCCAGTCCCCAAGCCCTCCGTCCCCCAAGTCCCTGGCTCCTTCTGTGCTTGTCCCCAGGTAGCCGCTCATCCATCGTCCAGGCAGGAGCAGGCAGGCTGAGGTGATCCTTCATCATCCTGGGCCTCAGTGGCCGGCAGCTGGTGGCTGGGGATACACAGCCTCAAGGCCCCAAGGCCTCAGTCGTCCAGGTGCTGCTCCTCCCAGGTAGATGTGGGGATGGCGCTGTAGGGGTCCATGATGACCTTGGCACAGCGGATGATCATTACCACAAGGAAGAGGCAGAGGAAGACAAAGCAGGCCAGGGTCAGGCCCTTGTCCACATCCACGTACACAGGCTCAGGCGTGGGCTCCTCCATCGTGCAGCTGCAGGCTCCTTCTCCAGCTCTGGCTTGCTGGGGACCATCTTCCACCCTGAGAGGGAGCAGGCATGGGACAGGGGTCATGGCTGCTATCTGTCCCCCAGGGCCATCCACAGCAGGGCTGAGGGGGTGGGGCACAGGTGGCCCTCAGGGACCTGCTGCGGCCTTTGTGTCACTTGGCCCCCAGTAGGGTGAGACAGGAGGTGCTAGAGTCTAGCCAGTTAGGAGGCAGGGATGAGAGGTGATGGGTTGCCCCACAGGGCAGTGGCCAGAGTAGGAGGGCAGCCTCAGTTCTACGTGGCCTCTGCTTCAAGCCTTCTGCAGGAGGATGAGGCCCATGGTCCACACCCAGCTATACTGTCCAACTCTACCTGGACCTCAGGTATGACCTAGCACTTACTCCCATGTACAGGGGATACAAAACTGCAATGAATGTTCAAATCAAATAAGACCTGTTATATGTTATATGTCCAAGACATATAGCCAAGAAGGATGGGATACACGTGTTCAAAGTGAGGGGAGTTTTGAGTCCCTTGAGGGGGATCAGTGACAATGATGTGTCTTTTATTATAATACATGGTGAAATATATTCACAATATTTTTGATTGTCCCGTGTATAAAACACAAAAGGAGCCACTGTCCTGAGAGTGGCAGGCATGGGGTGTCCACATCTCCTTTCCCTCTGTGCCAGCCTCATGGGAATGCTTGATGGGCTTCTGTTGAGCCCAAGGAAGCATGTCACAGCGCAGGGGTTAAAAAAAGTCCTGCGGGGGCAATCAGGCTTCCTTCCTGCCACAGCCCTGCATCCCCAGCCTGGTCACCCATGGAGGCCCCAACTATCCTGGTGACTTAGCTGAGTCCCTTTGTGCCCCTTTTTCTCTCTGCTGAAAGAAGGTAGCCATCCTGGGCTCACAGGGATGAGTACACAATGCCCTCAGTCCAGCTCCTGGCCCAACACGGTCAGATACTGTCAATATAGGTGCTTCAGGATAGTGAGGTGGAGCCAGCTCCCTGCATCTCCTCAGGGCAACAGCGCTGTGGGGAGATGGCCTGTTGACGCTTTTCCCAACCCTCAAGGTGCCTCAGTTTGGGGTCACTGAGTGCTGTACCCTACTGTCCATTAAGTTCATCACCTTAAGCCTCACAGCATCCCGGGAAACTGTTAGGCAGGTAGCCACACATGTGTGTCATGGCACATGAAACTGAGTCATGGAGCAGGGAAATGACTTACCAAAGTCCCAAGACCTTGGTATTTGGAGGGCTGAGAAAGTGCCCTCTCCAGCTTTGAGATGGTACCTCTGTGGGTACTGAGCCAGCTGGCCTGGGACCCATGTGACCACACAGCAGTGCTTCCCCCTAAGCTCTCACATCCATCTGCACTCTGCACCCCTACCCAGAGACACTGACCCGCTGGCCGAAGGGGTCACCACGTCATCAGGTCCAGGCCAGGATGTTCCAAGAGGGAAGGGGGTGATGTCACAGCCGGGAGCCAATGAGCACAGGGGACTTCACCTCCAGGAAATGGCTTGGGTGGCTGCAACAGAAGGGTGAAAGAAGGCTTTTAATTCCTGGGACACTCAGTGTCTCACCTGATGGCCAGAAGGGTCACCGGCAGCTGCTCCCTGGGCCATGGGAGCTGCACACTCTATCATCCAACCCTGGGATTTCTTTTCCTCTCAAAAAGGATAACCTTTTTTTGAGACAGGATCTTACTCTGTAGTCCAGTTTGGTCTAGAGCTCACAGCAATCTTGCCTCAGCCTCACAAGTGCTGGGATTATAGGCGTGTGCTTCCATGCCAGCTATTATGTGGTTCTGGGGATCAAACAAGGGGCTTACGACTCCTGGAAAGCACTCTAATCCCTAAGCTATGCACCCAGCCCCTAAAGTATAATTTAAAAACCTGTAGCAAAATACATAAGACACAATACATTCTACCTGAGTATGTGGTCCAGTGACATGGGTCCATCTGCACCATGCAGCCACTGTCCCTGTCCAGAACCTTTCCATCTGCCACACAGGACTCTGGGCTATTAATCATTAAGTCTCTGCCCTTAGCCGCCCCCCACCCCCTCCCACCTTTGGCCCTACTATCCTGCTTTTCATTTCGTGAGTCCCACCACCCTGGGCTCTCTGTACTAGTGGAGTGACTGGTCCTTTTGGGCTGATGTCATTTCGCTGAACAGAGTCCTCACGGTTATTCCAGGCTCCGGCATGTTTCAGAACTTTGAATGTCCCTTCCCCTTGGTAAACACACAACATTGGTTTCTCCTCTGTTCTGTCGATGGTCAAGCTGTCCTCACCCCACTGGCTGTGGGAGGAATGCTGCCATAATCCTGGGGTGCAAGCATCTCAGGTCCCCACATTCCATTCTTACTTACTCCTTAGTTACTTATTCATTGCTGGGACAGAATACCTGACATCCACAGCTTAAGGGAGGAAAGATTTATTTTAGCTCATGGTCTCAGAAGGGCTCACATAAGCCATCCCTAGGCAGCTAGCAACAGCAGAAGCACATGGTGGAGGTCTAGTTAGAGAAAAGCTCTTGGTAGCATGGCAGACAAGAAAGCCAAGGGATTGAGGAGCTGGTCCATGCCTGGAGACTGGGGCAAAGCCAGAGCCGTTCCAGGAAAAACTCTTAACAATGTTTCTTCTTCCCTTTATTTAGTTCGAACTGCCAGCTGGGCCTCCCACACCCAGGGTGGGTGGTATTCTCTCATTTCCTGGTCCAAAAGTCAATCACACAAACAGCTCTGCCCTGGGCAGACCTAATCCCAACAATTCGACGTTATCCCTCCAGGTCAAGCCCCAAACATCTGCCCCTTCCAACCAGGCCGCACCTCCCAATGGCACACAGTTCCATAGATATCCCACTATATCCAAATTTTTGAAGGGATGTTCAGGGACATTCCAGATCCAAACTATAACATACCCAGAAGTAGAGTTTCTGAGCCCAAGGGTAATTCTCTTACTCACTTTTGAGAATTAAATTGTCTCATTGATAATATCTGTACACAAATCCCAAGAAGTCCGAACAGATCAAAGGCAGTTTCATACCACCGCTACCCGCAGTGGCCCATCCATTTCCAGAGCCAGCTTCTGACCTCAGGTCCATAAATCACCTGCAAGTGCTCAGGCCATGAAGGAAAGTGCACGTTCTGCATGTTTTCGTGTAAATGCAAGTCCGTGACAGGCTGCTCCACGTCTGACTGCTCAGGTGCTCCACCCTGAGGTATGTCCATGTATAGAGCACCACCGCTTGCTTCACAACTAGGTGGCCCCTCGACTATGCCCCTCCAAGGGGCTCCCCACTCGTGCGTCTACTGGTTCACCGTGGTGGACACCGGTGCAGTCCTTACTTTGGCCCGTCTGCTGTGTTTTGTCTGGGGTAAATAGACGACGGTGTTCACGTAACCCCAGGAAGTGATTTCTACAATACATGGTGTATTTTTAGTTTTAGAATTTTCATCTGATCCCGTAGAAAAATTTCCAGCTTGGTTGAAACTTTCCATCTTGTCTCCTGTTTTCTGGGGCATGTTCATTCTAATGGCTTTAAAGTCCTTATCTGATAACTACAGTATCATGGAATCTGTGTGTCTGCCTCTGCTGTTTATTTTTTTTCCTTCAGTTCTGTTTCCTGACATATCTGATGAAAATCGCAGTGGGACACAGCATTGGAGGCCTGGAAGAGGGTCCCTGTGTCCTCTGGGGACAGCACTAGCAGGGAAAGGAGCATCTTAACCCCAGTTCGGGCAAGTCCCTTAAGCTTAGATTCTTGTCTTGTGAGAAGGCTGACACCTCCTGCAGTCTCATAGGAAGTGTGGCCTTGGGGACTTCGTAGTTGCTCCTTGGGTCCAAGCTAAGAGCCTGGGACGATTCCTGGGACTGTTCCTTCGCAGTGTGTTTTCAATCCTGGTTTTCCTCCTCAGTTCCTTGAAACAGCAGAAAGCTATGCAGGGAAAATTCTTCATGGTGACTGTGCTCAGGAGCATAGGGTGTGGAGCTTGAGGGACATCAGTAGTCACTGATTCCCCTGCAGCCAGTGCTGGTCACTCTTTGGTAGACACTGACGACCATGTGGCCGGTGCTGACCTCACACTGGTAGCCACTGATGGCCACATTGGCAGTGCTGCTCACTCACCAGTGGCCATGGATGACTACACAGCCAGTGTTAGTTACTCACCGGAAGCCGCTGGTGACCATATGGGCAATACTGGTCACTTAGTCCCTGAAGATCACGTGGCCAGTGCTGGGGAGGGACACATGTGGGCTGTCGGGGCTCCACAGTGCCTTTGCTCTGCATGGTATGCAGAGCATGTATGTTTTTAAATACTTATTTTTAACTGACATATATATTAATCAGATGTCGGTATCTTGTGATATCCAGCCCACTTGTAAATGTGCAATCGTCAAGTCAATGTGATAAGCGCCTCCAGGATCTCAGATATTTACCATTGATTTGTGTTGGCAATGTTCAAAATCGCTTCTAGCTTCTCACAAATACGTATTGATTATTGTTAACTACAGACCCTTACTGGGCCAGAGAAGACTAGGATTTACTTTTGCTGTTTAACTATAATTTTGTTCTCACCTCCCTCCACATCTGAGGGGCAGAAAGGGGAAGGAGAGTAACAGAGGTGCTCCCCAGCGTCCCAGGCAGTGGCCTGGCTGCAGTGTTCCGACTTCCGCCTGAGCCTGGGGCCCTGCAGTATGGAAGCACCTGGTCCCTGCTGCCTTTCACAGCAGGACTCAGTCTGGCCTCAAAGACACTGACTTTGGAGGTCCAGGCACAGCGCTCGCTTCCAGGCAGATTGGGTACAGGATACATTGTAGGGCCCTGATCTTGGTGGGATATGCTCATGACCCTCTGCTGCCCCGCTTGGGAAGAGGATCGGTCCAGGAACCTGGGAACACCTCCAGGAGAAGCTGCTGGGTCTCCAGACCCTCCTGGCTGGGTGAATGCCAGAGACATGGACACAGGGACAGATGCATCACTCTGCCCTCCAGATGGCATGTGCTCGTTAACCTTCATCCCCAGGTGTGCTCAAGTTCCCGTCATTTCAGAGCAAAGACGAGATACCCAGGAGGGAGCTCGGCATTGAACTAGCTGTGGCTCCCTGGCCTGTGGCTTGTCTCGGTGGCCTGCCCAGGGGTCCCCGCATATTCACACTGACTTAGCACTAAGCGCACCCAAGCCAAGTCTACCACCTGCTGGTGTTTCAGAGCAGGGACCTGACGCCAGCAGCTGGTGACCCTCAGTGAGGGGGCACTGGGCTGACCCTGTAGGCTTGTTGAAGCAGCTCTAGATCTGGGGGTGGGGGTACAGCCACAGTAGAAAAGCTAGTGGACAGAGTGAAGGATCCAATCACAGGGCCTGGAACAGGACCTGAGTTGGCATTTTAGGAAGAACCCAGAAATAAAGCAGGCACAGTCCATCGGGTGCCCGAGCCTGGGATCTGTGTGCAGATCCATGGACATCCCAGGCAGGCGGATATGCTTGGGAAGGTGTGTACACTGGGGGACCTCACCCGGCCTTCGAGTTCTGCAGCTCACAGGCAGCCTAGGGGCTGTGTCAGTCAGCTCTCCTGGCTCTGGGTTCTAGTTCCTGACACCCACAGCGCAAAAGAGGAAAGGTCTGAATTGGCTCGTGGTTTCAGAAAATTCAGTCCATGGCTGGATGGCTCCATCATGGTGGAAGAGCGTGGGGTGAGCAGAGCTGCTCAGTTCATGGTAGCCAGGAAGCAGGGCAGGGCATGTCACCAGAAAGGAAGGGCAGGGATCAGATACAGTCCCCAGGGCCACACCTCCACTATCCACCCAGAGACACCTAGGAGTAAGTTTTACTAACCCCTCAGTGTTTCTTTTTTCAGACAGGGTCTCATTCTGCAGTCCAGGCTGGTCCTGAACTCACTGTGTAGCCCAGGCTGGCCTCAAACTCGTGGCAATCCTTCTGCCTCAGTCTGGGATTACAGGCGTGTGCCACCTCACCCAGTTTAAGTGGTGCTGGGGAATCAAACTCAGAGCCTTCAGCTTGCTAGGCAAGTGCTTTAATTGCTGAGCTATTACTCAGTCCCCCTCCCCTGCCTTGGCATTTCTTAGTCTGGTCAGGGTGACATATTTCCACCAATCGTCAGTTGAGAGCAATTTTACACTTCAGCATTATGACATCTTACTTGCTTTTTAAAAGTATCCACGCAATGATTAACTCAAACTTAAACTCAATTTTTAAAAACTGAAATTAGAAACTGCTTGAAAAGACTACAAGAAAAGTCCTCTTTGCTGGGGCTACGTGGGGGGAGTTTCACCACAGGTCTCCGCCAGCGTAGGTGCAGGTCTGGCTTGGGGAGCCTCTCTTTCCCTTTACGTCTTCAGTCCTCTTGATTCAAGATGGAATTAACCAGAAGCTCTTCCAGTTCTGGGGTTTCCTTATTTATTCTCTTAGCTTTTGGGCAGCACTGGGAATGGAACCCTGGGCCCCACCCTGGCTAAGCACAGGCTATACCTCTGACCTCAACCAGCCCGACTCAGAGTTTCCTCTTCTTCCTACAGGGATGTGGTGTGTGGGCAGGGAGGGACTGTCCTCCGCGGTCCCACATCTCGACCTGGTTTGTTTCATGTCGCCCTGCTTTCCTGGAATGTACATCTAGTGAAAAATAAGATAAATCCACAGGTGGGAGGAGGTTTGCTGCTGCCACCAGCTCCAGAGTCAGCTGCCTCCCTTTGGTGCCAACCCATTTATTTCCTGAAGTGTAGACGTCTCAATCTCTAGACTACATGGCTTAACCAGCACTATCTTAGTTACTTTCTTGTTGTGGAGACAGGGTATCTGACATCTACAAATTAAAGGAGGAGGAGCTTATTTTAGCTCACAGTTTCAGAAGGTCTCAGTCCACTCATGGGCGGCTTGAAATGGTGGAAGCACATGTGGAGGCACAGCTGAAGGAAAGCTGCTCACAGCATGGCAGACTGGAAGCCAAGTGAGGCAGGAAGGGCAGAGCTAGCATATTCATTTCCAGGTCCTGTCCCAGTCATCAGCCCCTTCTAGGTCAAACTACCCAGGCCAGTGTTCTGTCCCTTCTAGCCAGGCCACTGTTAATAGCACATGGTTCCATAAGTCTCCTACTACATGCAAATAAATGGATCTTTTGAGGGACATTCCCGATCCGATCTGTAACAAGGACATATTTATTTTCCCACCATTCTCAAGCCTGGAACTCCTGGGCGCCTTTTTCTGAGGACTCTTCCTGGCTGGCTGATGGCCACCTCTCCTGGGTCTTCCCATGGCCATTGCTTTGTGTGGATTCTGGTAGGGCTACCAAACTCCAGTTTTGGGATCTATCGGTATGGCCTCATGTAAACCCAGTGACATCCTAAGAATGCACTTTTATCTGGTGTTCCATACTTCTCCAAAATACAGTCACACTGGGGTTAGGGCTTCTCATGTGAATTTAGAGGCATATTTCAGTTCAGAGCAGTGAGTTTGGGCCTGTGGGACAGGGTTTGACTGTGTCTAAGGGCACATCCACAGGATCTGGGGACAGGGCCACATGTCCTAGGGCATCTCATGGCAGGCGAGCAGGTGACAACCAAGTGGGGCTCCTTCTCCTATCTCAGGCTGCGGCAGCGGGAAAGCGAGGATAATGAGAAAACATGCCACTTGTCACCATGGGGACAAACAGCCGGCCGCAGTGACACTGTGAGTTCATTTGGACAGTGCTGGCTCATTCTATAAATAGAAGCACAGCCATTATGAAAGGTGACCTGCCAGAACCGCCTCCAAGCTGGCAGCGGGTTAAGTGAGTGGCACTGCCCAGGCTGGAGGTGGCTTCCCGTGTCACACCCCTTTCCTGGTCACATTGCTCAGTGGGACCTCACCCATGGCCTCTCTCCTCCAACAGAATATTAGCAGGCCAGTCCAGAGAGGGGCAAATGCCGATAACAGATGGTTAGAACAAGACAGCTGTCAGGTGGGAGAGATGGGACAGGGACAGGGACAATGAAATGCAGCCTTCACCGGCATACAAACATCCCACCCACAGGAGTTCCCCAGAGCAAGGTGGCAGCCCTGAATGGTGCTACTGTACACCAGCCGAAGTGAGAACAGAGGGTGTATCTGCTGAGAGGCTGTGACACAGCACTGCTGTGCTCCTCTCTCACAAGACACTGCCCACTCGGCCGTATCACTTACACTGTGCCACTCTGGCCACTGGTCTTCCTTCAAGTTCCTAGGTCCCCTTGATGTCCCTCCCACCCAGCCCCCAGGAGCACACATTTCCTCTCATGACTATACCTCTCGCCTTCCAGAAACCCACCCTGGGCCACTAGAGCCCTCTACCTATGTGCAGAGGGCTGCAGGGAAGGGGAGTTCTGTCCATGGTGAGTGGCCACCTCCTGCTGGAGCACGGAGATCTGGCTCACTGGTCTTGCTTTGTATGGGGATGTTACTATTTAAATATGAAATGTCCCCAAGGATATTACATGTTGAGGGCTCAGTCCCCAGTGCAGTGGGGTCTAATGGCAGGGCCTAGGGAGGTGCCTAGGTGCTGACCTCTTAGCGAACTCATCCATTGGTGAGCACCGAGCCAATGGGATGTTTGGAAATGGAGCCCAGCTGGAGGAATCTGGTTGCTCAATGTACGGCTTTGAAGGTGTCTCTAGTCCCCAGTCCCTCCTGCTGGGGCTCATTCCCTTTCTTTTTGCTTTCTGGCTGCCATGAGCTAAGAGGCTTTCCTCTACCACAACCTCCCACCAGGCATTATCCCTGAGAGCCAGCTTACCATGGACTGAAGTCTCTGAAACCATGAGCCAATGTAAACCTCTCTTCCTTTAAGTTATTTATGCCAGGTATTCTACCACAGTGAATGAAAGCTGACACAGGGAGCAAACTCTGTTGTGTAGTTTGCACCCCAAAGCCCCTTAGGCCTGGTAGCATTTGTCTTTCACCAGAAGTTGCGCTACTGCTAAGTCCTCACCCTCATGGCCCTGCCTCCTGCACGTCCCTGCTGGCTTCTCCTGGGAATACTCCCCAGGAAGTCACTGTCTGAGAACTACGGCAGATGAACATGAATTCCCATCACTTATCCTGGAGGTTAACTCAAGACATCTGACCACCACTGCTGGCCCGACTAGGCAGCATCATGTGGTTTGCATCTTTAAGGTTAAATCAGCCCTAGGTTTTTGCCCTCAAGGACTCTTAGGGTTGAGACCTTGGGGGATTAGGACTGAGTGAATGCGTGTGGGACAGACATGGATCTTCGGATGCTGGAGGTAGACTGTGGCAGGTTGAATAATGCCCCCCAGTGAGTGTACCATGTAACCGTGGGATTGTGGGTGCTATCTTATATGGCAAAAGGGACCACAGAGGTGTGATAAAGTTCAGCATCTCAAGACGGGCTGCTGGGTTGTCTGAGTGAGTCCTAAATGTGGTCAAGTGAGATAGAGGAAGATTTGGCAAAAGCCAAAGGCAACATGATCACTGAAGCAGAGGACAGAGAGAAAAAGCGGATGGTGGGTTTTCCATAGTGAAGAAGAGTATGATGTCCCCAAGGAGTCATCTGATCCTCCTCTACAACACTGAATCCCCAAGGGAGAGGAGCCTCATTCTTAGGGTTTGGGGAGATTATAAAGAAAGAACCCTACACTGAGTGGTGCCATGAAGTTTCAAGGGCAACAACAAGCCACTGTCAGCCATTGAAGGGTTTTAATACCCGTCTTAGCATGTAAGACATCTGTGAGCCCTCCTAGAAAGAAAAATGTCTTCGAAGAGGTATTTGACCATCAGGAGCTAAAGGAAATAAAGACTCAGGAGAGGAAAAGAGACGTAGGAGAAAAAACCCAATGACCCAGTAATCTGTACAGTCATAGTATGGACCTAAAGCAACATAAATGGTAAAAAGAAATTCTGAAAAGGGCACTTAATGTAAAAGCTTTAGAATAATACTTTACATCTTAAAATTGCATATTTGTTCAAGGGAAAGGTGGATGGAAATTGGAGTAGTTAATTTTTTATATGATTTGGATAATGCTAATAAATACTTTTTATTTTCATATTGATGAAAAGTATAGGTTTAGCTCTGTGTTTTCATATTTAAAGATAATGCTGGCAAAATGATAGAAAATATTTGAGTAATATAACCAATAACTCATACCCACTTTTACTGCCTGTAGGAATACAGATTGTTTTCAGAGGCTGAAACAAACAAAAACTGATTTAATGTAGGTCTCCAAAAAAATCTATAAATTCTAAAAGGTGGAAATTTTATGGGCTATTTCTAAACACAAAAGATTAAGCCAACCAACAAGCCACCATGCTTTTGGATTTAACTGCCATTAAAATGTAATTGCGGAGCCAATGAGAAACAAGGCTGCACTTACAGCAAACGTGGACAGTCACCCTGATGAGAATCCCGCCTGCTAAACTTAGGGGTGGGCGAGTGACAGCTGCTGCCACCTCAGGGGTGAAATCGTGATTTTCATCACTGTACAGAAGGAATCCATGTGGTGAGACAAAGAACCCACTGGAGAAGTTACATAAACAGCACCAAGAAAACCTGGAAGGTGAGGTCACTGGGGTTAAAACAGGCTAATAATTTACAAAACTAAAGCAACAGAATTAAACTCTCTAGAGCAAGTTCTGGGAAGTACTTTCAGCCTAGACAATCTTCTGAGAAGCTTAATCTAGAAAATGTGAAAGAACACCTCAGGAATGAAGGGGTGTGGGATCCCACAGCTGAGGACAGGAAGGGCATAACGTGGCAGTCCTACCCATGATTCCATCAGTGCAGCTGAAACCTCCAGTAACAAGGAAGGTTCTCCAGGAAAATAAAAAGCATCTGGTCAAAAAATGTCTTAAAATGAAGTGAGAAACCGAAGTTCAACAATCTACATGAAATACTTGTCAGGGTATCTGTGGCCCAAGGTGGCCTGGGCCCCAGGCTGACTGAGAATAGGTCTTGGCCATGGCCTGTCTACTCTCGGGGCCACTGCTCAGCTTAGGTCCATGAGTGGGCTGCGGCCAAATGTCACCATCAGGTTCTCCCGATACTTTTCATAGACACATCCCCCCAAGGCCGCTCTGGGTACAGATGGGCAGGAGTGTGTTTCCTCCGAGTATTGTCACCCAGTGGCCTGCGTTTTAGTGCCACCCTTGTGCTGAAAATCAAAGACATCCTAGTGCATTGATTCATGGTTGACGGGTAGTTCATTCATGCCTTTCGGATACCTGGTAAGCCAGCTCAGCCCCACCCCAGTGGGCAGGAGTCCTCCACGTCCTTAGCACCCTGCCAAGAACTCCAAGGTCCTAGCACCCTAGGCCACCCATGGGGCCTTGTTCTGGGGATACTAGCTCAGGATGTCCCCATGGGACCTGTTCCAAGGCCCTTTCAATCCAGTTACAGCAGGGCCCACCCAGCCTGTGCCCTTTACCTCATAGGGCCTTCATCTCAGGGATTTGCTGCTCTTTCCCCCTCTGGACTTTGCTTAGGGACATTGGGGTCTGCTAGAGTGGACCCCTGAGCCTTGAGTCTTTGGGAAATGGAAAGAGTTGCAATCCTCCCATTCCCACAGCACCCCATGTGTCTGTACCTGCCTCCCCCACCGCTTTCCAAAGTCAGCTCATCAACTTTCTCTCAGAAAGAAATGCTAAATTTCCACTTCCGTTTGCTTTGTCTACAGAGCCAAAATGCCATTTTAAGATGTCTATCTTCATTTGTGTTTCACTGGAGACCTCAGAGGAACATGCCTTTATCCTCCAGAGCTGTACCACCCCAGCCCGAGCATATGCTTTCTGCCTTTGCTCCTTGAGACATATGGCAGAAGGAGGCAGTCTTTGATAGTGCTTCCCCGAAATGAGCACAGGTTCCCTCTGCAGAACCGCAGACAATGGATCCGGTGTCCTGGCAAACTGACAGAGCCCAAAGTTTTGCAAACTAGGGGAGGGTTGTCTTCCTTTCCAAGAGCATATCTCCTTGGTTTCCAGCCCTGAACTAAGACATTCACAATTCCCTCCTACAGACTTTATAGTGGGTAAGTGACAGCAGGAGCCAGCAAGCTGACCTCCATGCTGCTGCAATTGCAGAAGTAATGTGAGCCTTGTTTTGGAATCAGTAGTCCTGAATGTAGAATCAGAGGGTGACCTTCGACACCATCCCACTCAGGGCCCTTGTTTTAGAATTCAAGAGACTGAGGCTCAGACAAGACCGGTGACTGGGTCAGGAATCCCTCTGGGTTCTGGTCACTGGTGAGGGCAGTGAGTCTCTGTGACACCCTCCTCTAAAGTGTCTGGTTTCTTGAATTGGTTCCAATGGCACAGAAGGTAGCCTCCAGCACCAGTCCACGAGGTTCATCTTGTGTTTTTCCTTTCTGTACCAGCACATGCTGGATCTGAGTGCTTAAGAGCAATGAATCGAATTTTGGGAGTTAAAGAAAAATCTAGAAAATCAAGAGAAGACAGCCAAGTACGGGGCCTCATAGAAATGTAGGTGGCCGGGGCCGCCAATAGCCTTGTTTCAGTCATCGTGATGTTGGCTGAGCTTTTCTGGTAATGAATTTTATAAAGTGGACATTTCCATTCCTGGCCTGAGCAAAGTACTTAAATTCAATAAAGTTTAGTTCCTTATGTGAAAAAAGGAACTGATAATACTGACCTCATAAAATTATCATGAGGATAAAATGCAAAATGCTCAACACATGTCTGTCATGCAGTAAATACTCAATAAATAAATAATAGCTAGTGTTTTTTCCCCACACTGTCGAGTGAACCTTGTGCCTTGCACATGCTGGGCAAATGCTCTACCAATGGGCAATAGACTCAACCATTTGTGCATCTGTGTATGTGATACTGGGGATTGAACTCAGGGCCTTCTGACTGGGCCATATTCTCCATTCTTTTTTAGTGTTTACTTTGAGATTTTTATCAGCGAAGTTGCCCAATATCTTATCAATAACAATATTTTGCCATGTTTGTTTCTATTTTTAAAAAGAAAACATTTGCAGAAGTGGTGGGAACCCACCGCAAATCCTGGCGAGACCCTTCTCCCTGTGGTGATGTTTTCCTGGCGCAGTTGTGAGTCACTCCCTGGCGTGTTTTTGGTAGGTTTATCGTAAATCATACCAAGTGTTACACTCTGCAGTCTAAAAACTCAGTCCTTACCACCGAATACTTACCATTGCTCAATACACTCTGTCTCACCCAGTGTGGCAACCCGGGAACTTTCCCATGAGAATACACGGACCTCTAGTTCCTTCCTCCTCTCCGCTGTGCCAAGTTGGACCAAGGTGTATTTATTTCTTTACCAACTAATGGCCTTTTATGTTATTTCAAGATTTTAGTTACCAAAATGCATCAGTGAAGATTTCTGTATAGATCCCTAGGGCTAGGCTTCCTCCCAGGGAGTGTTAATAGGTCTGGAACTCCTGAGTTCTGCAGCAGTTGCACTTATTGGCTCAGACTTTGTTAGACACTGCCATTTCCCTCCAAAGTGGTTGTTCTGATTCACACCTGTACCAGCATCTTCTGCTTTGCACCCATGGTATGACCTTGACACGACTTTGGTATGTCCCAGTACTGCCAGCCCTGAGTTTGTGCTATTCTGGTTACTGTGGGTAGCATGTAATTGTAGGCTTAACTGGCACGTCTCTGATTCCTAACATCTTGGGGCATCTTGCTATAATTTCACTGGGCACGTAGTTTTCCCCTTTGTGGGATGGGCTTATTGGGTTTTCTTTTCATCGTTTGCTTTCTGTCCTTTATTCTAACATCATTCTTTTATCCTGCGCTTTGTGATTTTTCCCCCACAGTCTTTTACCTTTATTCTTTAGAATCTTACTTGCTCCTGTTCAGAAGGCTTAAACTGTAATGTGGTAAGCCTCATTAATCTCTTCCTGTACCATTTATGACTCTTATGACCTCTTAAATTCTTTCCCCCTGGTATCACAAGTACATTCTCCTACACATACATTTCGAATTTCTGAAATCATTTCTTTCACCTTTAAGCCTGTAATCCATCTGGGATTGATTTTTCACATGGGAGTTGAGATTTCTGTCCCCCTCTATGGATCCGCAGTGGTCTCTGCCCCTTATGCTGACGAGCCTGTCCCCTTACTGGCCACCTGGAACACTGCTCTAGTCCCTCCATTCATCCACATGGAGCCCCACCTCTCGGCTCTCCATCTTGTACATCTGTTCACTGTCTGTCTCTGCCCCAGTACTGCACTGTCCTAAATTGCATTAAAGTGGATTTATCATCCATTTTGCTTTATGCTTAGCCAAGGCCTTCCCTTGTCATTTTCGCATTGGGGTGGCTTGCTCATGTCTAGGCAGTGCTCCACTGAGATGGTGACAGGAATTGCAGTGAGTTTATAATTTTGTTTTTAATGGATTATGATCCTCACAACGTTGAGCCCTTACACTCGTGAATGGAAGCTTCAGGTTCTCGTTCATGTGTCCCTTAACCAAGTTTTATAACTTTCCATGAAAGAAAACCCATTTTTCTGCTTAGCTGCTCCTGTGGATTTTGTAACTATAGTGTTGACATCGTCAACAATACCTTTTTATTTTCTTTTTATTCATTTTATTTGTGGTCATTATTGGTGTGTAAGAACAATGCGGCTTTTTTTTTTTTTTAAACAAGGTCTTGCTCTGTAGTCCAGGCTGGTCCTGAACTCACTATGGAGCCCAGGCTGGCCTTGGACTCACAGCAATCCACCTGCCTCAGCCTCCTGAGTGCTGGGATTACAAGCATGCACCACCACGCCCAGCTTATGTGGTGTTGGGGAATCGAACTCTGGTACTTAGCGCTTGACTTAGTGCTTGATAGGCAACTGCTTTAACCACTGAGCCATTCCTCCAGTCCCCAGATTTTATAAACAATAAAGACAGGATGGAGCTTGAGCTGGCATCTCCCTGGTGCACAGGGCAGAGCCCCAAGCCTCTTGCCTACTCTCTGATGTCTGCCACTCAGCCTTCCTTCCCTCCTCCTCCTCCCTCCTCTCTCTCTCTCTCTCTCCCTTTTAGACCCTAAGGTTGACGTCTTAAGGAATATTTATATGAAGTTAGAGATATATTTGAGCAGAAAATAAGAAAATGATGTCCATGAAGGCTAAAAAAACAAAACCACAAAGACATTTTTCGTTTTCAGGAGTTCCCCGCCCCTGCACACTAGCTCAAGTGTCTGTTAGCTTGGGCGGCCCAAACCCACGCCCCATATTCTCACTGTTCTGTGGCTGTGCTGGGGCTTCCCGGTGACACTCTGGCTCACTCAGGAAGCACAAGGCCCTGGTGACAAGTAACAGGTGGCAAGCGACCTCTGGTGAGGAGCACTGTTTTACCTGAGTCCTGAGGTTTCTCCAGCCACTCCTCCCAGCCCCTGACACTCCGACCCCTCTGCAGTGCCGCTGGGGATGTGTCCCCTCCTCTCCTAGGGATCCACCTTGAACCTGAGGGCTGAGTGTTCACCCTCAATCGCTGCCTGATCCTGTCCCCTCCATGTCTCCAGAAATTCCTGCAAACCTCTGGCTCTTCTGAGGGCACTTGGCTGGATTTTCCAACATGGCCACAGAAGTTTGCATCTGTTTTTATTTTCATTTCTTCGGTTAACTTCAGTGTGATAAACATGGAGAAAGGAGCATGTAACCAGTCGCTGCTTAGAAATGAGCCGATCTCCTCTGCCTCCTTTGCCTGTTGCCTCGTCAGCTGCTGCTCCCAGGGACCACGGTTTAGGAGTGTTAGTGAGGGACGGAGCAGCTGCGACCAAAGCTTTACTCTGGTCTGTGGACTACAACACTTCCTACACATGTCCGCTGGCACTTGACTTTTCGCTTTGGCACTGTTACAAGGAGGGCTCATGGCAGCCCTGATGTCAAGGGAATGGCCCCAGACCGGATGTCCTCTGAGGACCTGCCTTGTTGCGTGTGGAGAGAAACTGTCACAACGGTCCCCATTCACATGTCTCTTTGCAGTTTCAATTTTTACCACGCAGTATTCTGTTTGCTCCGTGAAATGTGGTCCACGCTTCCCGGTCCTGTGGGCTTCTGGGCTTTGCCTCTTTTCTTCCTCTCCACTCGGGCCGTGAGTGCAGGAAGGTTTCTGTGTCCCGCAGTGGGAGTGACAAGGACCTTCCTATCCATGCATGTTCTCCTATCGACTTCCCTTCCCTGGCAGGGTGACTGCTGGGTAGCTCGGTCCTCTGGCCTTTGGGGTGGTGGGCCATCTGCCCATTGCCACAGGGTCTCTCTGTCCCCACTTTGATTCCCTGGTCCTCTCCTGTGCCACATCCTGGTGTGACAGTGACACCTGACAATCCAGCTTCCTACACAGAGGTGGTGGGAACTGGGAAGAGGACCTCACTCAGGGTGTCTAGTTCACCTCGTGACAGCAGGGATATCTACCTCACCTCTAGACCCTGGGATGACAGATAGTAAGTTCAAGGGACACCTTGCACACAGGCTAGTCACTGGAGAGTGTGAGGTTCCTGCTCTGCCTTGATCTCCTGTCTTAGGCCTCAGGGCCTCACTATGGTGGAGGTATCCCTGCATCCCCAGAAGGGAGGGAGCTGTGACCATGATGGTCTGGTGGCACGTAGAGCATGCTGGGAAACTCACTATTCTGTAGTGTCCTGGCTGTCATACTGTCGTAACTAACGAAGTCTCCTACAGTATTGAGTGTCTGTCCTTTTCATGTTCTTGCTACTCCAGGCAGGCTAGGGAGCAGGCCAAGCAGACACGAATGCAAAGACACTTGGCATATAGTTAGAAAATCCATCTTGGGGCTGGAGGATCGGCTCAGCGGTTAAAGCACTTGCCTAGCAAGTGCTAAGACAAGTGCTTAAGTAACAGAGTTCGATTCCCCAGCACCACATAAGCAGGGCATGGTGGCGCATGCCTGTTATCCCAGTGCTCAGGAGGCTGAGACAGGAGGATTGCTGTGAGTTCAAGGCCAGCCTGGGCTCCATAGTGAGTTCAGGACCAGCCTGGGCTACAGAGCAAGACCCTGTCTCAACAAAGAAAGAAAGAAAGAAAGAAAGAAAGAAAGAAAGAAAGAAAGAAACAAAAAAAGAAAGAAAGAAAGAAAGAAAGCCCATCTTGCATTTCTCTTACACAGTGGCTCCATTGCCGGCTAATATCTCTGTGTATTCTAATTCCTGCCTGGGCTAGGGCTGGATTGGGAAGGACCCTCACTGGAGAGAGTGGAAGGGCTGCTGGGGCAAGCACTGGGCTATGGCAGGTTGAGAGGAACTGGGGAGCCCTTGCTGGGTTCAGAATTTGAAGGCCTGCACCTCAAGTTCTTTTATAAATAACAGTGGTGGTTATTT
This sequence comes from Ctenodactylus gundi, assembly GCA_004027205.1. Classification (NCBI taxonomy): domain Eukaryota; kingdom Metazoa; phylum Chordata; class Mammalia; order Rodentia; family Ctenodactylidae; genus Ctenodactylus; species Ctenodactylus gundi. The sequence continues at coordinate 127,206 of PVKB01003806.1, forward strand.
TCTACACACTTCTATAGGCATTTCCCAAATCAATGGATTCATTTCCAGAATGACATGGAGAGTTGATGGGATAACATGCGGCAGGAAATCATTTCTGTGTCCGATCTGCAGTGGGGAAATTACGCCGCATGCCCTGTTGGGCTCCAGGGCTGTGGTGTCTCCAAATGCCACTGGAGGGGTGGGGGTGGTGCCGCATCAATAAGATGGGGACTGTTCATTCCATTTCTTAAATATTCATCACCTCCCAAATGTCACCAACACAAGCACACGGCCCACATACTTCTGTTGTGGAAAACTGTCCACGATTCAGAAACAGGACGGAAGGATGGCAGCAGGTCCTTTCCACGTTCTGCTGGGGGGGTAGGGGGCCAGCAAGCTGGCCTGCAGTTGATTCCCTGGGTCCTGTGCCGAGTTGACCTGCTCCTGGTTCTTGACCAGAACTCTTTACACCTCTCAAGGTTGGACACAACCCATAGAAGCTGGTGGAAATGCAGTAAAAAGATCACCCCAGACGGGAGGTTCTCCACCCTGTAGAACAGACAGGCTCTGCATCTTGTCTGCTGTGCCGCCTAGCAACTCTTTTCCAGCTCCCTGTGCCAGTGTGGCTTAGTGTGGGCTGCCATAACAGAGTGCCCGAAGCGGGCAGCTTGCTAGCAACACCCATGTATTACTCATAGTTCCGGGGCAGGAAGTCCAAGGTCACAGATGCATCACAGCCGGTCTCTGGCAAGGCCTGCTGCCCATGGGCAAGCCATCGAGCTGTGTCCTCACACGAGGAAGGAGTGAGGCCTTCCTCACTCCTCGGGCCCCCAGTGGGGACCTTAGTCCTGTTCCCCAGACTTTGCCTCCTGGCCTAGCTGCCTCCCAAAGGCCTCACTGTGAGTCCTATCGTGTTTGAGATTGGGCTCAGTATATGCATTTGGGGGGACATATTGAAAGCACAGCCCCAACTTGGCTTGCTGGTTTTCTTATTAGAGAATAAATGACAACTCCTGGGTCACTTTATGTATCTGCCTGAGAGTTAGGGATTACTTTTTTTTTTTTTTTTTTTTTGAAAAATGATACCCAGTATCAGGAAGGCAGGCTGTGTGTCAAAAGTGAGGATTGTCATGCCCCACTGGGACATGAAGAGAAAACATACTGTGTGTTCTGTCCCGACTGTAATGGATGTGATCATTTCCCAGGAGTTCCTGCAGGTTCAATTCCTCTGGTCCAATGATTGTTGGTACCCTAGAAGACAGCCAGGCTTAGCCTCCTTCTTCGCCACTCCTGGGAGTGGTGCCTGTGTGGGGCTGTGTGTCCTGTGGTCCTTGGGGGAAGGAGACCTTGGACTGCATGGGGCCTCTGTCCATGTGGCCGCTGGGCCTGGTAATGAGCTGGCCTGGTCTCTGTCCTGTAGCCTCCATGGCTCCTGGGCTAGTGCAGTTCTTACAGCGTCCCCTGTTGGCACCTTCACACTGCCTGAAGCTCACCCAGTTCTGGCTGGGGCACTGGGCCACTGGGCCACCCAGAAAGAGGAATGGGGGGCAGTTGGGGTCACCCCCATTCTTACCACTGCTTTTGAGAAGCTGTTTTTAACAAAACTTGTCCATTTCATCTAAAGGATCAAATTTATTGCTACAATGTTCCTATAACGTTCTTGCCAGTTTCAAATGTTGGTCAAATCTATAGTGACACCTTTTTTCATTCCTGATATTGATAACTTACATTATCTTTCCTTCCTCCCTCCCTCCTTGTCTCCCTTCCTCTTCCTTCCTTTCTTCTTTCTCCTTTATCAGCTTACATTACCTGCAGGGAACAATCAGCCCTTACATTGTTCCATGTTTGCTTTCTATTTCTTGACTTCTAATCTTGTCTGTATTATTATTTCCTGCTTTTTCTGATTTTCTTTGTTGGTTTTTTTTTTTTTTGCAATTTTTTTCTGCTTTCCTGAGTTGGAAGCCTAGCTATTGAGTTTAGACCTTTCTTCTTTCCTAAACATGCATTTGGAGCTTTGATCTCCCGCCCCTCAAGCCCCAGTGCCACTACACAGTCTCACGTGTTTAGAAAGATGCAAGGACCTCGCAGTAGACTAGGGGACAGAGACATTTTAGGAGATTGAGCTCACATTTCTCATCAGTTCATCGTACAGAATTGTTTATCTTTGACACTACCAAACACTGGCAAAGAGCTCTTAACAGATTAATTTTTAATTAATCATCCTTTCTCCTCCAAGTCACAGAGCTGAGCTGAGGAACTCAGAGGTGCAGCACCCGGTAGGGACGGGACTACTTTTGCTCAAGCTGCCCCTTCAGAGCCCGCATTCCTCTCTGCACAGTTCTCCTTGGATGGGGCTGTCGCAAACTACACACGTCCAAAGGCAGGTCTCCACTTCTGGAAGTCAACTCCTCACTGCCCCCAGAATTAAACCCGTGCCTCCCCCTAAGCCTCAGCAGGCTTCCCCTTCATAAGACAGCCAGGTTCGTGCAGGTACCTGTGTCTTTGCAGCGATGCCCACCGTGACAGTCCCTGTCCCAAAGCCCTTCTGAGGGCAGAGCAGAAGCCAGGCCCTTGTCAGCAGGAGATGAGGCGGTGGACAGACAAGTCCTGCGAGAGGGTGCCAGGGCTCTCCTCCCAGCCACCTGGCCACCAGCAGTGTGCTGTATCCTCAAGGCTCAGTCTCCTTGCCTTTACAATGGGATAATCATACCCTAGGGACCTCTGAGCAGAGTCATGAGTATGTCTGTGTGCTCAGAACAGTGGCGACATGGAGCAAACACAGCCGAACTTTTAGCTGTTGCTATGCTGTGTTTCTATGGGTCTCTTCACTGATGCCCATTCCTCCATTCTCCTCTGGACCGAGGGCCTCGGCTCTAGGTGCTTTCTCCCAGTATAGCTGCTGCTTTCCTCTGAAGAGGACATCCCACCACAACTGAGTCCCCCAGGTCTTCCCTCCAGCCCCACATAACCCAGAGGCCAGGGGCTGCCCTCTGCGGCCAGGACCCACCCATACCGGCTCACACACCTCGGGTACCAAAGGCCCCAGGAAGCTATACCAAAACACTTCTTCACAGTGACTCAGACTGCTATGGAAACGGCAAGAGGCAGATGTGGTTCCAAGTCTCAAGGAGTCATAAATCTCTCCGAAATTAATGGCCCCGCAAAGGCAAGTGGCTGCAGTGGCTCGTCCATCCTGCAGATTCGTTACATCTGCACAGAACAGACAGCGTCCTGGGAAACCAGCCCCCTGACTCCTCTGTGCTTTTATAAGAGCTCAGAACTGAGTCGCCCTCCCAGGCCCTGCCTCCTCCTCCTCTTCCTCCTCCTCCTCGGTCCCTACAAACAGGCAGGAGCATCCCACAGAGAGGATGCTGCCTTACCCTGGGCATGTCACGCCTGGGTCCCCTCCAGCAGATGTGCTGTTTAGAGGGTGGCATCCTGGGTGCAGAACAGCACAAAGAAATAACAGGGCACAATCCCAGCTGGCTTTTTACTGTATTTGGGGACCTTCTCAGGGACAGAACCTGATGATAGACCCCGATGTCTTAGAGACTGCTCCTCTGAGACCGGGCATTCAATGAAATTTGGAAAACAAATTTTCACACACATTTTCTTCTAGCCTGAGATATGTGCTAATTCAGTAGGTGGTGGGGCAGAAGGAGTCGGGGGATTGAGGGGGACAGGGACCAAGGGGGACAGGCTGGAGGCTGTGGGAAGTCATGTGTCCTGAAAGTCCCCTTCCTCTGGCTTGCTCCCTGGACACCACAGCTGAGACCAGTGCTGGACATGAGCCTGCCATGTTACATCTTTGCCCCTGGACCATGGTCTTCCCTAAGAAGGCAGTGACCATGACAGACATAGGTTGGTAGGCTGGATCAGTTACTGGAGTCTGATTATGGCTCTGTCCCTCGCTTGCTGTGTGACTGTGGGCAGACTGCATGACCTCTCTGTGTCTTGGGACCAGGACTCTTCTCTGGAAGGTCAGGAAGAGGCAGGGGGTTCTAGTTGGCTAGAGGCACAGGCAGCCTTCTGCCTGGTGGAGCATATGGAAAACTGGGCCTTGGCCTGTGTCCACCATTAGAGAGTCTTATGGGGACAGCCACCAGGTACTGGCAGGGACCAGGAGCTAGATTACTGTTTCCCAGCATGTGAAAAGCATCTTAAGGCCACCGCAGGGGAGAAGCAGAGTGGGTGGCCTTGGGTCTTGAGTACAGTGCTCATGGCCCCAGCCAGGACTGCCCAGGGCCCCAGCGGGCACCGGCCGGGCAGCAGCCTCCTCAGTAGGAGCATGCCCTATATCACACTCATTTGCATAACCCAGTTGTGGTTGACAGGGACAGCTGCCATCATGGGAGAGGCACCACCAGACCTTGGAGGCTGCAGGGGGAGTCAAATCCCTGTTTCTGTTTTTGGGAAAGCCTAGTGCCCTGAGCTTCCGGGGCACTGCGGCTCAGGGTGGAGCTGGAGGCCTGCCCATCATACTTCATCTCTGCCACCGGCCCATGGCCCTGTTTAAGGAAACAGTGAAGGTAATTTGCTGACTATAAGCTGGGTTGGCTCCTGGGGTCTGAGGAGCGGCTCTGTCCCTCGGTGCTGTGTAACTCTGGGCAGACTGTGTGACTTCTCTGTGCCATAACCTTCCTCTATCCTGATCCTCACCCATCCACCACCCTAAATAAACATTCTCTCAGCCTGGCCTCTCACCTTCCCCGTGAACGTCCTCAGGGTCCCAGGATGTGGTTCTACAGGGTCCTCACTGCTCCCTCGGCTACACTCTCCCAGTCCTCAGCCAGCCTGCTCTGCTCTGTGCTGATGGGGGTGCCTAAAGCAAATGCTGGCCCCCTCCCTTCCTCAACTTGCTCTTCCACAAGGGGAACATGCTAGCAACTGTCCCACGGGGCAGTGAGGGAGGATTAAGAAGTGCTTTGTTCCAAGCACCTCACTCAGCATCTTGCTCCCAGGAGTACACACAGTACCCTGCTGCGGCTGTACACCGGACTTAACTGTGACTGTGCAGAGTCCTGCAGGTCCAAGCTGTGGTACCACAGCTCCCACAGCATGCTTGAAGGGACAGACTAGGACTTCCCCGAGTACTGGTATCACCTCCCTCCGGGGCCCTGTTGCCCTTGGATGAGGCAGAGTAGGACTGACGGGCTGCAGCTGGAGCCAGATCTGACCTATCCCTTGTTTATTTTATGGCCTTGACACAGGAATGATTTACACATGCAAATGCTCATAAAAAAATGAAAAGGTCGAGATCGTGACACAAGCAAGCCACAGGAGACTCAGCTCCCTGTGCCCACAATCCGTGGCTGCAGCCACAGCTGTCCGTGTACGTGTTGCTGGGGCTGGTCCAGGGTGGCAGAGGCGGGTGAGCAGCGGTGCAGATTCTCCATGGCTCACAGAACCTGGGACATTTGTTGTCTGGCCCTGTATGGGAAAGCGTGCCCAGAATCATAGGCAGCTGTTACTGTTACATCCTTCTTTTCTATTTTCCAGCATTTTCAGAAACTTCCACATAGCACATGTAGGACTTGTGTAATCAGACAAACATTTTTTTTTTTCCAGAAAATGCAGGTACTTGAAATTGAAATGAGGGCCGGGGCATAGCTCAGTGGTAGCGTGTGAACTTAGTGAATGGGAGACCCACCTTCAGTTCCCACCACTGAGAGCCACAGGCAGAACCAGGCAAACATTTGTGATCCTGAACTCGCAAAACCCGGCTATTAAGATGTTGAAGTCTTTGTCCTGCAGTGAACCAAATTGTCTGTAACTCCAAAGTTCACTGTATCATAAAGGAGAAACAACCCCAGGACCCCGTGGGACAGATGGAAATCAGGCTGGAATTGCCCACCTGAGCAGGGGCAGCCCGGTGGCGCTGGCCTGGCGGTGGGTGGGAGATGCCTTGGGCCAGAGCTGGGAGCACTGGTTCTTCTCCAGCCCTGACTTCTCTGTTTGCCACCTGGTTTTCCAGACCTGGAGCTGTGATGATCTGGGTTGCATAGGCAGACAGGGACACTTGGCCACACATTGTGCTGGTGGCCTGCTGTGTCATGACTTTCTTTCTTTCTTTTTTTTTTTTCTTTTTCTTTTTTTCTTTTTTTTTTTTTTTTTTTTTTTTTTTTTTTGGTTTTTGGAGGTACTGGCAATTGAGCTCAGGGTCTTCATCCTGAGCTACATTCCCATACCATTTTTTTGAGGGCTCACTAAGTTGCTTAAGTCGCTCAGGCAGGGCTCAAACTTGAAATCATCCTGCCTCAGCCTCCCAAATTGCTAGGATTATTATAGGCTGGGACCATGTAGCCCAACCCCTTCATTTCCGGTGGCCCTGGGAGACCCCTTCTAGCTTACTCCCAGCAGTGTGGGGAAGGACCCTGGGACTCAATCTAGCTCCGGAGAAGCAGGGCTGTGACTAAAGAGCGTTATGCGCCAGGCAGGAGGAATGTGTGAGGGAAGTGCCCTCCATTCACAGACTTCTAGGACACAGAATGCATGTGTGGGAGCTGGGCATGACAACGTGGCCACGCAGCATCAGACCATGTGTCGGCGTCCACCTCTGGTGAAAGCAGATGTCATTGCACCAGCCACATTTGGCCAGCTTACTGTGGCCACCTGAGCCTGAGAATCCATGTCCCTGGGCCAAGCACTGCGTGTCAACACCCATCTCCTTCTGCCCTCAGCCGGGGCCGCTGCAGCGGGCACTCTGGGCCCCCTGTTCTGATCCTGCTCCAGCTCCCGCCTGGCTTATGTTCTCTTTTCTTACTTTTTTGAGTGCTGACTCTTCATCAGACGATTTTTCCCCTCAGCCAGCCTCACACCGTAGGGCCAATGCAAGTGAGAAGAAGGTGAGTTTCAAACCCAGCCGGGCAGTGGGAACACTGGTCATGTCACCTGAAGCTCGCCCTGTACAACGCCCATCACTCCTCTGATGGCTGGTTTCCCCCACCAGGAAAATGGGGATAAAATGGGTACTGAGAGCTAACGCATAGTATGTAGGAAGCACTTAGCATACAGTAGGTGCTTAGCAAATGAAACTAACAGTATTGATTAGCCTGTGCTTTACAAATCAGAGATATGAAGCTCAAAAAAGACAGCTTGCTTGGGGTCACCTGATAGTGGCAGAGGCAGGACTGGGCACTCTTGACAAGCTCACATCCCCCCTCTCACTCCCCCCCAACCCGGCCGGGGACCCAGGATAACTGAATTCCACACAGCTGATCCAGGGTGGGCAGAAAATCACAGTCCCTTGGACCCTTGGCCAACTCCACAGGGAGGGGTGAGAGAAGCATTTTAGGAACATTTTCTTCCCCAAATAGCTCCAATATTCTAAGATGGCATTACTTTTAATAATGAACTTCAGGTACCTGAAAAATACACAGGCATGGGCCGATGCCAGAGCTTCAGTGCCAAAGTCCCGAGTCATGTTGGTTGTCCTCTGCATCTGAACTTAGAGATGCATTAGCCTCACAGGCTTGGAGCTGTGTCAACTTTATAAATACTGTGGCCAGACAGGGTAATTTAAAGACATTTTCCTTGATAACATTTCATTTTCTAGTTAAGTCTTGGAGATGGTGTTGAATTTGAGCAAAGCTCCCCATAAAGCACCGCAGGGCTGCAGATTTTGAGCATGTACTGAGGTTGTGTGCCCTGGTAGTGTAAATATTTGTCAGACAAAGATTAACTGGCAAGGCTATGCACTCAGAATAGCTGCTTCTGTCATTAACCCAGCAAGGAAATTACCTGAGAGGAGCTACTTCTCCAGACCACAGTTGACAAATGCCACTAAACTTCCACTTGAGTTATTATTTTCAGACTAATGTATATACATATATTTAAAAATCCTCTTTCCACCATAATCTGTTTATTAGAGATTTATATTTTAATCATTTAACAGCCAGGGATCTGCTATAATTTTCCACATATATTTGAATTTGGGGATACATTATGCACATGCATTCATTACTTGTGTTATGTTCAGAAATAATAACTAGCATTACTGGAGAAAGAGATTGGGAAATGAATCCCTTGGAACAAGTCAACGAACGCAACCAGAGCGGAGACAAAGCGAAGAGCTTGTGTGAGGGTTCTCCTTGGAGGGACGTAAGGCTCTGGGTTTCGGAGCGATTTTTCTAAGGAGGGAAGGTTCTGCTTACACAGCTTCCCCATGGTGCCCTGGAAGCCAGGATGAGCTTGTGCTCAGCCATCTCTGAAAAGGGAGCCTTCAGCAAAACCGTGTTTGTAAATCACACCGAAGGCCGCAACGCTTGGCCTATGCTGTCCAGAGCCCACTCTGCGGGCGCGCAAAGATCAGACATCAGCTTACTACAGCTCAGTTTTGAGAAGCAGCTGAAGGAGGGGAGGGAATAGGGCTGGGGTTCCAGAGCCTCCAGCCTCAGACCACCCCGTCCATGGGATGTGTGCGCTGTGGGAAGAGTAAGCCTTCCGACCAGGGTGTAGCCAGAAGCGTTGGTCCTGAGGGACCCAAGAGCCTCAGCTAAGCCCAGAGAGTAGGAAGCTGAGGCAGAGGGATTGGGATGGAGTCTCCCAGGAGGGGTGGCACCTGGCTGTGATGGTCCAGAGCTCCACAGCGCTGGGCCACAGTGACCCTACTGTGCATCCAGAGAGAAGGGACCCCAGTCTGGACTTTGGGGCATTTCCCCTTCTAGAACTTTCCCGTGCATAGAGACTCCGCTGTCATTTTCAGCTCCACATTGCAGCTCCCATAACATTCCCAGATTCCCACTTCCTGTGGATCTGGGGAAACATCTGAAAGCCTGTTCTGGCTTTTCACAGCAGGTCAGGACAAAGTCCATCCAAGCCCTGACTCGCCTCCAGAAAGACTGCCACAGGCAGAACTTCCCCGAAAGTTCAATCAGTCACGACATGACCTTCAAGGCCACACTGAGATCCCACCCAGTGCCTGAGGCACAGGCGAGGCTACCTGCGCGCTGACCTCCGCAGGAGGGGACTGCGGACCCTGAGGTGTCAGGGCGCCCCACCCCAGGAGCCAGGACCTCCTGAGGCTGGCAGCGGCCGGGGACAGGGGAATGGGGCCAGGGGCGGCGGGGACAGAGAATGAGAAACCGGGGCCACGATGCGCAGCACCACACCCCCCTGGTTCTGAACCACAGCCTGCGCGACAGTCACACGGAGCGGTCCCCGGGGAGGGGCCGCGGGAGCCTGCCCTCTGCCCCCGAGGGGTCCTGGGCCCCTCCACGCGGGTCGTCCCGGCTGCAGCCCGAGGACTGCAGCTGGGGATGCGCGGTGCCCTCGCCGCCGGGGACGCTCCCGGGCGCCCCGCGCTCCCTCCTCCCGCGATGTCCCCGCCGTCCCTCTTTCATTCCCCGCTTGGCTCCCGCCTCCCCTCCTTCCCTCTCCGCGATGCCCGCGGTCTCTCCCTCCCTCCCTCCGCGCGCTGTTCCCGCGGTCCCTCCTTACCGGTGGGATGCTCCGCGCTCCTTTCCCCGCGCCGCTTCCTTCCTCCTCCGCCTGCTTCCCGCGGCCCCTCCTTTCTGGTGAGGCCCCCTTGCCCAGGACTGGACGTCCCCGGCTGTGCCCTGCGGGGCGCGGGGCCGGGAGGCGCGGGCCCGGCTGAGGCCGAGTCAGCGCGCTCCCCGCGGCCGCTGAGGCAGTCTGCGCCCGGCGGAGGCCGCCGCCGGGCATTTTAAAGGCGAGGCTGCTGGAGCCCGTTCAAGCGGAAGCGGGAGAAACTTCAGCCCGGGAGAGGAGGGGGTGTCCTTCCCAGCACCCTTCGCGGAGACTCCCCCTGCTGCGGGGAACACAGCCCGACCCCCTGGGTCGGAGGACTGTGCAAGCCTGGCCGTTCAGGTGGGCTCTGGCCCGAGCCGGGCGGGGGAAGAAATGCCGCGTGAAGACACGGAAGCTGTGCCTCTGTTTAAAAATGTTTGTGCTCTTCGGTGAGAAGGCAGGGGACGGAGATTGGCGCTTGCGGCAGTTGTGATTAGTTGGAAAATCCAAAGGGAAAGTGCACTGAGGCCAGCAGCCCCTCCTAGCGAATTGGTAGGCTTCAAGTAAGCAACACGCGATCCGGGCGCTTGTGCACACGTGACGCCCAGCATTCCTGGGAGGCCGAAGCAGGAGGATCACAGGTTCAAGCCTGAGTAACTTAGTGACTTTGCGAGATCCTATCTCAAAATCAAAAATGAAGGAGGTAGGCCCAGCAGGAAGGTCCCGGGTTGGATCTCTGGAAAGTAAAGAAGGATCTCAGTAGCAAATCCCACACTCGCTCAGCAAAGCCGGCGACAGCGGGGATACGAACTGGTGAGGAAGTGTATTCTGTTATAAAGTAAGTTCTGCTCGCTTGGGGGCCTGACCAAGCCCTGGTTCACTTAAGGCACAAGCTTTATTCTTACGCCAGAAGTAAACATGGCAACCCCCGGGGGTCTCCTTATCTGGACTTTCAGAGCTGCCGCTGTCAAATTGCACGCCAGGTTTTCTGTTAAGTTGGCCTGATGATTCTAAGTCTTCTTAGGAAAAGAACAAGGGAACCGTCAACAAAATATGGATGAAGACGAGCACGACGGGGCAAGCTGCCTGGGTGGGAAATAGGATCGCCACGGGGTACTCCTGGCCTGGGGAGCACTTCCATGCGCGAAGGGGCCTAACCCATCACGGTAGCCCCCAGAAGCAGACGGCCACCTCACTGTCATCACAGACAGGGTGTGGAAGGCCGGTGGGTTGTCTGTCACACCTAGGTTGGGGCACTGGGTTTGGGTACAGATGCCCCACCTGCTGAACCTGTGACTCTTGAACCTGGCCCCATCAGCCTGCCCCCTCTCAGAGCCTGGCCATGAAGACACCAGGCCCCTGGCCAGAGGTGATGTTGGAGGAGGGGGACCCTGAACTCTGAAGCAGCACAGCACAAAAGGCTGTGGGGACTTTGCAGGATGGTGGCAGGAGGGAGACTTCAAATATGTGACATCTGAATAATGACATAGCCCTTGGTGGGCTGGGGGGCTGAGTTTCTACCAAGTCCCTCAGTCCACTATAAAGACTGTAAAAACGTGAGGCTCCCACAGTTACATACATGTATAGGTAGAAATTTGCTACAAACCTAGGATTCTGAAAGCCATTCTAAATATATCATGACACATCAAGGGAAAGACTGCTAGACACGATTGCCAAAACCCAGATAAACCTCTCTGTCGACGATGACACTGTAAGAAAACTTGTAAAAGCTGAAAAAAAAAATTTGCTGTACGTGTAACATGTGGTTGCTAAATCTGACAAATAGAAACATAAATATCAGTGAAGTTTGGATTTCAGAACAGGAATTTCTTTTTGGTATGAATACATCGCATGCGACCAGTTGTGATGGTGTACACTGACGATCCCAACCCTCTGGGAGGCTGAGTCAGGGCAGTCAAGGGTTCAAGCCCCCATCAGGGCAATTTAGCAACTTAATGAGACTCTTTCTCAAAACAAAAAGTAAAACACAAGAAAGGTTGGAAACATAGTTCAGTGCAAAAGTCCGGGGTTCAAGTCCCAGTACTACAAAAAAAAAAGAGTCAAATTTAAATGAACGTCCTGTATTTTCTCTGTTGCTCTAATATAACAATAACATTTCAGTGCAGACAATTCATAAAAAAACCTCAGAGTCATTTACAAAATAGATGATTGGCTCCCTAGGACAGAGAGTGAAAGACGTCAGCAGGCAACGCAGAGAAGGAGAAATCAAGTAACAGGAAAAATACCCATCCTGTAGCAATGAGGCAAAGGAAGCGGAGGTTCAGAAATCAGTACTTTTTGTCTTCTAGCTGCAAAATTCTAAAGTACTGACAAAATTCAGTGCTGGTGGGGGGTTGGAGACGTGAGCACTAGCTCTCGCTGTTCATGAAATACAAATTGGCACAATATTTCTAGAAAGCAGTTTGAGGAGAAATACCAGAGTGAACACATAATATGCACTAGTAATAAAAGGAGCAAGTCTATTCTGAGGCTCTTCCTGCAGAGACCAGTCAACAAGTGGACAAAATGCACACAGCAGGTGCCTGTTCTTTGACAAGCAGGTTTTTTTAATAGCGAAACAATCTAAATGTCCAGCCCTTAGGGCCTATTACTAAATATAATTAATGACAATAATTTGTATTGAGACTTTCATGCTCTTGGCAGGCTCGATTCCAACCATTTTCTGTTTATTAATTAATCAAAACAAAACAATCAGGTGAGGAGGAAGTACAACTGATATCTCTACTTCACAGAAGATGACGAAGGGCAGAGGACCAAGCACCGCGTTAGCTTAAAGAATGGTGTCTGTGTAGCTGCTTTTCAGAAAAGATCTCAGGTTCCGGCTCCAGGCAGTTAGGAGAGCGACCCTGGACAGGCTCCTTCGGCTTGGCCCCAGGAAGTCCTCTCTGCCCCAGTCTCCTCTTCTCCCCCAGACAAAGGCACAGCTCTGAGCTGCCATGGTGCTGGCCTTCCCCACCCCTCCCTGGACGGCCCCTCTAGGAGGTGCTTTTGAGGGAAGCTTTGGAAAATCCCCAGGTGTTGGCCGGTGTCTATGCTTGAGCTCTGGGCTCTCTGCCTCTGCGGATGACACAGCACTGCCACTGCGGGCCAGCTCCTCTGCCACCTCCCTTCCCCTGGGCTTCAGAGCCATGGCCCCCAGCGAGTCCCTGCCCCCCAGGAGGCTAGCGCGCAGGGAAGGCAGATGCCACACACAGCCCTTCCTTCCCCTCTTGGTTTTGGGAGGGCTGGCGACATCCTCCCGGGAAGGAGTGGGCTCCCGCCAACTGACCTGGTCCTGCTGTTACCGGGTGTGCAGAGTCCCTTTCCTTTCATCACTTGCAATTCCTGCCATCACTCTAGAGGGACAGAGACAGTGGGATCCTAATCATGTTTGCAGGTGGGGAAACTGAGGGCAGAGGCTGGTGTGCAGCTCATTGGAGGTCACGGGAGTTCAGCCTAAGTCCCAAGACATGTATCTGACGCTCTGAGTCCTTGTATGGGGCCAGTCCTACCACGTCCACATGGTACATGGTCTCATTGTAACGTACTATCTGCATAGCAGACAGCATCTGGCTCCCTTGTCTAGTTCATCCCTAGGTTCTGTCACACGAAGAACTTGGCATGTGTAGCCGGCAGGGGTGTCACTGCTGTGTCTCTAAGGGCTGTGGGCCATGGGAGGTAGCAAGCCCAGCAGGGAGGAGGCAGGGAGCAAGCAGCTGCCAGGAGGGCTGCCGTTTGGTGGAGACTGAAGCCGTGTTTCTCACAAACATTTGGGAGATTTAGGGTGATTTAGGGTCACAATGAGCGTGACCAGCCCTCTTCCACCACCTGAGACCATTCTGTAAAGACCCAAGTTCCTAGGACTTCTTATGGAGTATGATGGAGAGGCTCTTTCTGGGGCTGGTAGGTAGAGGTCCCAGCAGTACAGGGCTAGGGAGGGTATGTGACATCTAATGGGCTCCTTGAAGCATGACTCCTTGTCCACAGGTATGAGAATTTGGGCACTGTCATGGGTTGGAGTCTGGTTCTGCCTCTTGTCCACGATGGATATGGTGGCACAGGCCTGTTGTCCCAGCACTCTGGGAGACAGATGTAGGAGGGTCACAAGTTCAAGCTTCACTTGGGCAATTTAGCGACTTAACAAGACCCTGTCTCGAAATCAAAAGTAAATAAAAAGACCTGGGGACACTACTCAGTGCAAAAGCCCTGGTTCAACCCCTACTGCTGCAGAAAGAAAAAAGAAAGACAAAGAGGGAGGGGAGAGGGGCTTGGAGCCTTTCCTCACCACCTCAGGGGTTCAGGATTCTCCTGAGTGAGGAAAATGGTGCCTGCTTTTTAGGAGGCAGTGGAGGTTAAACCAGGTGGCACAAGTACAGCCCTGTGCCAAACTTAGATGGTTGGCACTCGGTGGCCCATGAATCTCAATGGTCAGGGACCAGAGTCACACAGCTGGCACATGGATGGCACGTAGCACAGGGGAACCACGAAGGACAGCAGTATGCCGTGAGAGATTACCTTATGCAGATGGCAGAGCGTGGACGAGGAGAAAATGAAACCAAGGGGCATGGCACATGAAAGGAGTGGAACTGTAGAGGGCTTTCCCCTCCCGACTTGTTTATAATATTGCACGTTTTTGTTCAACAAACACACAGGAAGCAACCAGCTGCCTTGGTGGTGTGGAACGTCTAATCCTGGACATGGATGCACGGTGCTTGGCTTAGTTGACTCTCCCCTTGTGCCCAGGGGAAGGCCACGTGGGACACTTCTGCTTAATGCATCATAACCCCTATGCAAAGCCTTCTCAGCTCCTCCTACCACAGGTGACCAGCAAGGCTACAGGTTCGAGTTAGCATGGCTCAGTGCGGTAGAAAGCCCAGCCTGGATCCCTGAGGGACGATGCGGAGTGAGCGCCCCATGGCCCCGCAGGCCACGAAGGCTTGAGCAACAAAGAACTTTCATGGCATTTGGCTACTGAGATTTGTTGCTTTTTTCCCCTACAGCACAACCCAGCCGGTGGCATGTGCACGCCTCTGGTACCGCAGCAGTGTTGTGCTGTCCCAAGGCACACATGGCCTATCTCTGTCTAATGTGGAGGGAAGGAGAAAGGCCAGCAGGTGTACTGACCCCTGCAATATGATGACCCCTGCCTCTCCCTGGCACTGCCTCTCCTCTGCTGCTCTTCTGTGTTCCTCTGGCCTGGAGAAAGCTGGAGACCCGTTTACTAATGTTAGCCCAGCTCTGAAGAAACCCCACTGCCTAGTTACAGCCTCGACTGAGACGGAGTGAAGGGCACAGGGGGCTCTCGGGGAATGGCCAAGGGAAGTATGCTGAGCGTGTGTACCCCACCCTGAGGCTTCAACTCCTGCCTGCTATTTACACCCCCTATATCCTCCAGGCGTCCTCTGAACCCTATCCCCCCAACTTAGCCCTTGCTGGCTGCCTGTGCTAAGGGCACAGTCCTCTTCCCAAGGTGGGACCACCTGGTGTTAAGGATCCTGGGGACCTGACTGTGGCCCTCTAAGGGTGATGGAGAACCTAGGCTGCTGTCCAGACCCCGAAGTGCTGAAATTAAGTGCACCTCTTGTGGTTCTCCCCATCTTTCCTCTCGATGTGTGCTTTGCTCCAGGTCGCTTGGTTCTTGTTCACCTCACATTCAGAGGGACAAGAGGACACAAGCAGTGTATTTACAGGAATCCTGAAACCATTATTGTACCATGTCAAGAGGGGAGCCCACAGTTTGTGGAAATAAAAACAAAAACAATTTATAAAGACTGCCTCTACCCCTTGGGCTGTCAATGCCAGACCACAGGGTGGAAGAAACAGTGAATCCCCACACATCAGTGGCAGACTCATGTGCCTTTGTGCAGCATAGGAGCTTGACTTCCCCTTTCCACTTCCACAGAAGCAAGTCACACTGCCTATTTGCCCTGGGATTGAGTGTGGGATGGTCTCACTAAGACACTATATGTTTTCCATTAAAATACAAACTGACTCTTAGAAACTTCTGTTGATCAGTTCTTATGTTAGGCACCATGATGAGAAACATATGAGATATGAGGAAGACTATTCCTGGATTCCTGGTGTTAAGGGGCCATTTGGGGAGGCAGACATATAATAGGATAAAGTTTACCGGCAAACCTTAAATTCTGGACAATCAAGGAGACAGAACACCAGGCCCTTTCTTGCCATTTTCCCTGCTGTGTCTCTGGGTTTCTTTTGCACTGTTTCCACCTTGCATGTGTTGTCTACACCCTCCACTCACTACCCAACTTGCTGAATTGGACTTCTCTTTCATACCACTCCCAGAAACTTACACCAAGGGCATCCATGACCCTAAATACCTCTCAATTCAATGAACATTTCTGTCCTTTGCTCCTTCCTTTCCTACTTCCTACTGGGACTATCCAAAGAACTCTTACAACCAACAGCAAAAGGACAAACAATCCAATTTTTGAAAATGGACAAGGATTTTGAGTAGACATTTCTCCAAAGACCACACACACAGACACACAGACACACACACACCACAGTATGCAAGATGCACAACAGCACATTAAAAGGTGCTAAACATCATTTGTCGCTAGGGAAATCAAAACCTCAGTGAGTTGCCCCTTACATCCAATGTGTGTGTGTGTGTGTGTGTGTGTGTGTGTGTGTGTGTGTGTGTGTGCATGCGTGTAGTAAATTTTGACAACAGGAATAAATCATTATCTTCCTGGGAGTATAAGAGGTCGCATTCACTGTACTGTGTTGAGACAGGCATCACCATGTGATGAGAAGTTCTACTCAGAGGTATGGATTTGAGAAACCTAGACACTCACATCCACATGAAAATTTGTCTGGGGATGTTCAGAGCAGCAACGTATCCCAGGCAAGAAAATGGAACGACTCAGTGTTGATCTGAAGAAGAAGAGAAAGGCAATATGCTATAGCCACGTAGTAGAAGGCTGTCTGCCGTAAAATGGGATACATTACGAAATCTCCCAAAACATAGAAGACACTGAAAACCTGTGCTCTGTAACCCCACACTCTGTCAGACCCATCCAGAAGGCCATGTGTCGTGTGCTTCCACTTGCAGAGACGGATAGAATGAACTGACCCATGGAGGAAGAACGTAGATTGGTGTTTCCTCATGCTGGGAAAATGAAGGTTTGGGTACAAGCTGATGGGAAAACGGAGGTTCGGGTGCAAGCTGGGTGTGTGGTCATTCTTGTTGGGAAATGGAAATGTAGTGAAATTCACTACTAGTGATGGTTGCACAACTTCAGTGCCACAGCTAACCTGAATGTGCTAGTAGAGACAGACTTTGTGGGCCAGGAGTGATTCCTCAACCAACCTGCTGTGCACAGAGTAAAGCAGCACACAGGGAAGGGTCTGGCATTGTGCAGGGCCATATTGCGGAGGTGACACCAGGGATACCTGAACAGGACTGTGACATCCACAGAGCTGTGCCCAACAGGGTGTGGCTGGCAGGACATGTGGGGGTGGCTTGGAATGGGGGGTGGTGAGTGTCCTGTAGCCAGTGACTCTGCAGTTGACTGGGCTGGGCTCAGGTGCCTCTGCCTTGGGGAAACTAAATGGCTCTCTGTTCTTGTTTTTGGTACTGTCAGCTGTGTACTGAACTGGACAGGCTGCCAGGGCTGCCAGTGACTCACCCTCATTGCTCTTGTGGTCCTACAGAAGAGTCACTGTCCCCAGTTCCTTTTCTTGTCAACACCATTTGGGTGGTGGCCTGGCCACAGCAGCTCCCTGGAGAAGGACCCAACTGCCATGGCTGCAAGCTGACAGGCCTTGGGACTCCAGGATCCCAGCTGGGCACATATTTTTCAGAGTCACCACCCAACTCTGTCCATGCCAGAGACACTGAGATGAGTCCTGGGTACCAATGCCAAAGTCTTCAGTGCTGCCCTTCCTGAAGCCTGGTTCTCAGCTGTCCTTGCCAGCTGGGGGTGGTCCTCATTCCTGCAAAATGTCCCTGTGTGATCCACCAGCTGGAGAGTCTTCTCAAGTTTCCAATGGAGGCCACAGAGCCCCGTGTGGGCTGAGGGATCAGCTCAGTCACCAAGGACGCACAATCTCAAGGGCTGAGGCCATCCAAGACACCTGTGCCCTCAGGGAGAGGTGTTTGAGAGGGACTCAGGGTCTGGCTTACTTTGTGTCTGGGCGAGGAGCAGCCTTCAGGCAGGAAGGAGGGTGTCAGTGCAGAGAGTGGGAAGCTGTCCCTCCCAATCCGGGGCAAGTGGGAACAACAAGGGGGTCATGTGGCCAACTTGTAGTCAAGGCAGAGTCCTGGGGTAGTGGAGCGAGGATGCCCCTGAGCTGTGAGGGAGACTCCTTGTGTCCTGTGACCTCACACATGGACACCAGGTGCTCTCACATCCCTACTGCAGGGACAGTTGCAGCAGCAGCATGAGGACGTGGGGATGTGACACGTGGGGCCTCCCCAGGATGATCCTGCCACCCACTGCTGAGCACAGAATGTGTAGTTTCTTTGGGGACCAGACCAAATCAACATATCAACAGAGTGACAAAGTTGGGGACAGGGGTCAAGTCTCACTGTTTGGACGGTGAGTCCTGTAAGAGGTCCAGCTGGAGCTCGTGGAAAAGGGTGGACCTGCCAGCTGAAGGGTGCAGGATGTAGCTGGCTGTCTATTGTGGGGTACAGAAGGCCCCAGGCGGGTGGGCCTGGGACTGCTTCTTCAAATAAGGCTTAAGTGTCGATGTGTTGTGTGTATGTATGAATGTTTAAAACGTGGTTTTGGTAAAAGTAAACTCTAAAGTCATATTATCATTTTCTTTGACCCATGTGGCATTTATATATATATATACTAGTAGCTCCCCTCCCAAAAGAAGAGCATTAGGTTAGAACGCTTCTCAACAATGAGAGGTCCTGGCAAATTATCTTATTAAATTAATCCACCATCAAGTATTCAAATATTCATATCACACCCACTGGGTGCAAATAGGAACAAGAAACATGGGCTATGCAAATTAGACATTTCAGTCCTTTAAAAATAATTTCCTCCCCATATGGGTCCTGTCGTTTTAAGTTTCAACCAAATGACACAACTTGTCACAGACCCATCAAGCAGCTTCGCTTCTCTGTGTCTGCAGTGGCTCTGGGCTGTGGAAGTGCCACAAGGTTTCTGGTGTCCAGTGCAGTGGCAGCCCTTTCCCTAAGGGAGCTGCCTGGCCAGCTGGATGCCCAGCTCCCCCGTCCCTCGCACCAGATGGCATATGGAAAGGAGTAGAGGAGACCCTCCTTTTCCCTGTGTGGTTGGAGTGTCCATTCCAGTGCCACTGGGTGGGGTGGGGGGGGAGTGGCAGGAAGAGATTCTGGCCCAGGTCCCTTGTACCTCACTCCCGACTGTCCAGTCATCATGGGTAGGTTTGTTCATAACAGCTCAAGTTCCTATGAACTGCTCCATCAAGAATGCGTGTTGCACCCAACTTCAGCCTTCCGGGCTCAGAGCTGAGTCTGTGTCATTGCCAGGATGACGTAAAGTGTGGTACTACAGGCTGTACCTCCCTCGTTCCAGGTGTCGATAACGTATTTGCCATCTTCAGAAATGTCCACCCATTAGGTCCTTTTGCAAAGATGCAACAGAGGTCCCGGTGCTGTGCCGACTTTCCATCATAGGAAGGAGTTGCCGGGCACTGGGCTTGGCATGGTCGATCCTTCCTGGCATCTGCCGCCCTCATGTGCCTCCCTTGCCTCTGAAGGCCACTAGCCAGGATGCTGGAGAATAGCGACAAAGACAATCAGCGCAATGAAGGGTCAGCAACAGATGATTCCGTGTCTTGCCGAGCTGAAGAGAACACTGATTCTGTTGCATCACGGGAAAGAATTTCTGATGACAAATGAGGTGGAAAATGCAAGTTTTTATAAACTTTCCCCATTCTTTCTACTTTTGTCCTGAGCTCATCAGAACTGATTTACTGAGACTCACTGGGACATTTCCAAATTTACTAAAGGAAGGGTTAGATTCATTTGTCAAAGAGACAGAATGAGTGAGTTCTTAATTAAAAACATTAACTCAACCGATTAAAATGCATGGCTACTATTTATCTGTGCCATATGGTCTTCATGGCAAAGCAGTTCTGTGCCCAAAGTTATTATGTTCCTGACAAATGGGTCACACCTTTGATTTGGTAGAATTTGTACTGTTCTGTGGAAGAGACCTGGAGTGCGGCCATTTAAAGGACTTTTGTCCAGATGACCCAAGGGTTCTGGTCTCTTGGTCTGTTCCCGAGATCAGGGGACCCCTCCAGGCACCTCTGTGTCTGAGGCTGACCCCTGAGCATCAGACCAGTAGGTGAAACTCTGAATTGAACGTGTTCCCCTTCTCCCCTCCCCCTCCTCTTGTCCTTCCCCTTCTCGGTGTCAGATACTGTCTTGAGCTTCAGTTCTGGGGGCAACTTCAGCCTAGGGTCCTGTTTTACCCCGGGAGACACACAGAGCAAGTGTGAGTGAAGAGCCAACATGTCTCTCCGAGGCTCCTTTCTTTTTGCATTGCTCTGTCTCTCCTCCTGCCCACGTGTCTTTCCACATATCTCCCCCCACCTCTACTGTTACTCGTCTGTCCAGAGTGCACATACAAATGCAGGTACAAACGACATTTTGTTTCTACCTCCCCACCCCCACAAACGACTTTTGTTTGGTGGATGTTAGCTTATTTCCGATCTTATTTGGTGCATGTGCCAGGGGATCTGTGGGATGAAATTTCGGACGTGGAACTGCTGGGTGCAAGAGTGGGCACACCTAGAACCTGTACAGTGTCATCTTCTCCCCGTAGGAGAGAGAATGTCCCAGCTTCTACTCCATTGCAATGGTATACCAAGGGCAGAGAGGCAGAGCAGATTGTCCCCTAAGCAGGTAACAAGGGGTTCATTGTCTACACAAACCTAAGAGACAGTTAAAGGGACTGGGGTATAGGTTGGCGGTAAAGCTCTTGTCTGTCATGTATGAGGCCTTGGGTTCGATCCACAGCACTACAAAAAGAAACAATGAAAAAATCCTAAAACTACTGGAATTTCAGTGTACTTTTTATTGATACCTGAGCCAGAAATTTTACATTCAGTGATGAAATACATCTCTTCCTCGGAACCTTTGAGTAATCTACATTATTGGTAATTGCTGGGTCCCATGGGAAGTAGTATCTACGTGCAGCTGTCATTGTAGCGCTGAATCTCCATGTAAGTAGATGTGGAGAACTCCTAGTTATATGGTGGCCCCTTTCAGACCCGAGGGAAGGTTGTGCTGTATAGCAAGAGCAGAAAGTTCTGGAACCTGAGCATCTAGGTTTAGGGGACTCCCTTCGTATGCAGTTCCTGTCTGCAGACCCCATGACCCCACGCACATCTGTGTTCAAAAGCAGAATCACAGTGACTTTGGCTAGAGCAGGAGCACTACAAGAGAAATGGGCCTTGAGGGGCGACGATTCTGCCCTGCTCTGTAACCGCTGAGTTTCTGGTGGCATTGAATATGTTAAATTCAGCAGGAGTTCAGGCACCGAGGAGGAGCTCTCACTGTTACCATGTATCATCACGACAACACAGATTTTTTAAAAGTGATGAAATTAAAAAGCATGAATGCATTGTATTTTGTACTGTAATGTTCATTTTCTGTAATATGTTTACCTTTTTCACTGTTACGATTGATTATGTAAGTGGAAGTCAGGGAACAGAAAAAAATGACTGCTTTTTTTACTCACTCCTACTCATAGACTTTTATTCTCATTTTCACCATAGGTAATATATATTTTTTATAATGATTCATAAATAATTCATAATACTTCCCATGCACACTGAAGGGGTGGATAAAACCACCCAGCCTCGTGTCAGCGTGGCCGTGTTCCTTCTGTCCCATGGTCAGGGTTCAGCCCCTACCACACTGTTCGTCCTAGTGAAGGTTTAAAAACACACCCCCGGGTTGCCTTCTCTGTTTCCGGTTTTGATTTTTATTTTCTGTATCTTTGCAACTTGGGCTTTATGCCTCGGCCCACTGCAATGCTTGGTGTCACCCGGCTCCGTGTGAGCCCCAGCTATGACTGTGACCTCCTTGGCCTCACTCGCTGGTGTCTCCCTGTGATGGACAACCAGCAGACCTTTGTTGAGGCCCTCTTATGTGGAGCACCATCTGGACAGGGCCCTTCGTGTGTTCACCGCGAGACATGTACTACCCGCCAGGTTGTCCCCACAGCACTGAGGGTGGGGAGACAAAGCAAAGCAGGGTGGTGCCTTCACCGCCTGAGGAAGTTGTGAAGTTGGGCGTGAGGGGAGCAAGCTCTCTGCAGCTGTCTCGTGGCCGTGAGCGGTGAGGACAAAGCTCAGTGGGGGACAAGAAGGAGAAGAAGGGAAGCTTCCTACTATGGCAGTCCTCAAGGGGGGCAGCTCTGGTCATAGACCCCAGCTGTGAACAGGTGCCTGGTGTTACTAGTGATTCAAGGTGTCAGCGGAGCTTGAAATCAGGCCAAAATAGAAGCTATCATAGTGTTGCCCTGTTCCTGGAGAGGTAGCACTTGAGCCCTTCCAGGGAGACCATAAGTGACCTCCAGGTGGGGACATACCAGCCCTGTTCCCAGACTGCATGGGTCTGCCCCATTCTTTGGAAATTATCACTATCACCAAGCCCTGCAACCAAGAAAGTCGCCTCACTGGGCCTTTCATGGCAGGATGACACAGGCCAATGGCAAGGTGTGTGTGTGGGGGGGGAGGGGGGTGCCAAACAGCCCTTCATTCTTTTAGATCAGTGATTCCAAAATTAGAGAGTAATAACTTGAAAAGCATTTGAGTCCAGAAATGGAAAATGTAAAAGAAATGATTTGTTCTTGGATGAGAATGATTTATGGACTGTAATTTCATTTTTAATTTCCAGTAAGCTCGCCCTGCCGCCGACTGAAATATTAAGTGCAATTCCATCACACCCATTCCTAGCGATATTAAATAAAACAGAAAGCTCAACGACACCTTCACACATGGCGTGTGGATGGAGGAGCAAGGAGCCTCAGGTAAGAGAACCCAGGCTGCGCGTCTGCTTTGTAATTAGGAACAAGGAGTTGGAGAATCTCTTCAGGGGACGCCCCTTCTGCAGAAGGACCTGGGTGGTCTGCTCGGGCGACAGGCTGACACATCCATACCTCAGAGGGGCTTGCTTATTTGCTCATTTCAAGTTTTTTTCCCCCCACTGGATAAGTATTCTTTCTAATTCTGCGGCCAACGACATACAAGCGTACTAATGCTGCAGCACGGGAAAATCTCAGGTCTCCGAGTGTTAGAGCTGAGGGGGTGCAGTGTCGTTTCATGCCTGCGTCATGTCACAGGGAGAGACGGGGCCTGTGGTGAGAAGGGATGGTCTGATGTGACAGCGTCCAGCACAGAAGCAACAGGAGGAAGAGAAATGAGCAAGGAGCTGCTCAGGACCAGCAAAACCAGAATGACAAAAAAGGAAAAGCTTCCAGCTCCAGCCCTAGAATGCTTTGTGGAAGATTAGTTGTTAGAGCAACTGAAGAATGTTCCTGAGCGGAGAGCAGGTCCTGGGTGATGACCCACTCCGGCCCCCACAGCCACCCCTGAGCACCACAAGGCCCTGTCTTCCCCTGGGCCTTGGATCTGCCCTCAGCTCCACGCCGTGGGCTCCTCTCCCGCTGGTCTCCAGTGGGTCTCCACCTGTGGTTCTGACAGTCATTTCAGACCCAGCAAACCCGCCAGCCTCAGCCCAGCACCTCTCCTTAGAACTCTCTCCTCACCCAAAAGGGGCATCTGCCCCTCTAGGCTCCAGATTGGCCTCCCCCACCACAGAACCGTCCCCAGGTAACCACTGTGACATACACAGATGCCATGTGAGTTGGAGGAAGTTCTTGTAAGCTGGCTCTTGATTTCCATGTTCCTGAGGTCAGATATTACCACCACAGTCCCATGTGCCTGGTTACTTTAGAAAAGCCCACAGAGAGTGGCCATGACATCTAAGCATTGCCAAGTGGCCCATCCTGAAACAACCTCAGGGCACGTTCAGGAAGAGATAGGGAGGGACCAGAGAAGAGAGGGTGCAGTGTAACCCCGGGGATGCTTCGAGGGAGCACATTTTAAAATGTGGAACCTCTCGGTTCTGTATGTTGGTCATGACGTTAATTTTATGAACTCTGCATGAGCCTAATTAATTATCGGTGAGCTGGGGTGGGTGTGCCGCCCATAGTTAATAGCTTAGTCGCCTGTAAATTGCCATTTGCAATGTGTTTTACTTCAACCAATATTTTGCTTGTTCTTCATTTTTGCAAATATTATTTCCTCCTGCAAACAGAGTTATCAACCCATCCTCTGGAATTCCATGCGTTTGGTCTATAGGTGGAGAAAGGTGGTGTCCAGGGCACGTGCACGTGCAAGTGTGTGTGTGTGTGTGTGAATGTGTGTGCATAAATGTGTGTGTGCACAAACTCCGTCTTTTCAAATAAAATCTTCTTTAGAACTCTAACATAGAAATTCCGTAAAGGTGATAAATGGTTCCTTTACTTTCATAGTAAAAATGGATGTTTGGGTTTTCCCCTTTGTTGATTTTATATATATAATCTATTGTATCAGGAGAAAAAAATCAAATACAATATAGGGAAAAGAGGGGAGATCTTTGAAATCAGACCTCTGAGAGGACACCCTGCTTTTTCGGTCTTCATCCTTCCACACACACATGCACGCACAGGAGCATGCACACGCACACACGGAGTTTACACAGATGGGCATCTCTGTACGTACTCTACACACCACTTTAAATGCTCTTTTGCACGTCTTCCTCCCCTCTCTCCCCCACTCTCCTATCTCTCTCTCTCTCTCTCGCTTCTCACTTCTCTATCTCCTGCCCTGCCTCTGTCATTTATTAAGAACCCAGCAAGGACTTTTGCATTTCTCTTCCCCTCGTTGCTGATGTCTGCATCAAGGGCTGTGTTACCTATTGATGGATCTAGGTATCTATCTGTGCTCATGGTATGGATTTTAAAAATCGGTAAAATTGGATTTCGGGGTCACTGATTTTACAAAGGGAATAAGACCACGGCATGCACGCTTCTCTACGTGCTGCTTCCCTCACGCAGCAGGGAGCAAACACACTCGGCTTTCACGGCACAGGACCTCAGTGCCCCCGCCCCCCATCCAGCGCCCTCTCTGTGGACACCCCCACGCTGCTTCTGGACTGGGCCTCTACACATACGCTGGGGAAACCATCCTTGCATGCTGGATTCTGTGTTCTGGTTGCTTCTTTGCTTGCAGGAAGATTCTCAGGCATGATTTTAATATAAGTTTTTAAAATGTACCACCTCTTTGTCTTGTTTTCTTTCCTTTTTGTGGCACTGGGGATGGCCCTTTGCTCTGAGCTGCCTCTCCACCTCAATTTTTTAAAAAAATGTTTCTTTGCGACAGGGTCTTGCTAAGTTGCCAAGTTGCCTGGGCTTGGCTTCCTTGTTTTTAATAGTCTAAACATCCCTATTTCTATCATGGTGTATCAGTGTTCTCTGGAGCTGTGAACCCCGGTGGCCTAGGTCACAGATGTTCTATTAACAAGAGCATGCAGTCCCAGCTGTCTCCTCTTTTTAGCAGTTTACAGATCAGTTCATTTTTCATAATGTTGACACTGCCCCTCAGCTCCCCTCGTGTCACACGTTGGACATTGGGGAATGTAGAGGATAAAGAGTGATGAAATTTCAACATGTGCTCGTTCATTCACCTGAAGAATTTCTGAAGGGCATCGCCTCTGCTGAAGCAGGTTTGTCTTTTCATAATGGAGTGACTCTGTGCATTTATGTGCACAGCCAGGCCAAGAAACCTCAGGGCTGGGACATCCTGCAACAGGGGAGCAAGAGGCTGAGAGTCATTCATCTGGGGCAAGAGCAGCCATTCAGTTAGTGCGGGCAGGAAAACTTACATGCTCTGCTGCCCCTGTGTACAAGCTCCTTTGTCTTTTTATTTAATCCAGAGTCATATGAAAATAGCCCTTATAAACTGGTCAAGGTGGCGCATCTGTAATCCCAGCACTTGGGAGGCTCAGGCAGGAGGATTGCCATGAGTTCGAGGCCAGCCTGGGCTACATAATGGTGATTTCAGGAGCAGTCTAGACTCCAGAGTGAGACCCTGTCTCAAAAATATAGTCCCTATTCCTTTATCCCTGTTTTCACTGATATAAATAAACAGTACTGCAAAGCTCGTGCACCCACCAGGATTCATTCATTCACAGATTCTTTCATTCGTTCAAAAAATATTTTACGCAGTCTTTCCTGGGTCCAGACAATGTTCTGAGCACCAGGGACACAATGACAAGCAGGAGGCCAGTGCTCACCCTATAGGACACTTCACTTCCGTCAGGAGGGCAAGGGCACTGAGCAAAGCAGTGCATGAGTAGCAGGACACGGTGGGAAGGGGTCCCTGTGGAGTGAGAGGGATCCTAATGGCCTCTTCCTCAAGGAGCCTGCAGAAACCGTGCTGAGGGGGCTCTGCAAACTCAAAAGTGTGGCAGTGAATCATTTCAGTTCCCTCCCCCCACTTTATTGATATGTGTAAGTGCAATACATGAAGTTTGTATTGAACTTGAGTATTTTGTGCATTTACATATCTTCCCCTCTCCCTTTCAACCCTCCCACTCCCTCCTTTGCCCCTCCAGTCCCATTAGTTCCCACATTAAGTTCTATGAAATGTGATCTGGGCTTCTCATATCAGAGAAACTATTTGATATTTCACCTTCTGCTTCTAACTCACTTCACTAAGCATGATGGTCTCAAGTTGCCTCCACTTACCTACAAAAGCCTCGAACCTATCTGACTTTACAGATGCATAGTATTCCATTGTGTACAAATACCACAGTTTGTGTATCCATTGGTCTGTTGATGGGTATTTTGGTGACTTCCATATTTTAGCTATTGTTAGTTGTGCTGCTGTGAACATGGGTGTACATGTATCTCTGTTATGTGTTGTTTTTAACTCTTTTGGGAATATTCCCAGGTGAGGTATCATGGGATTGAAGGGGACATTTATTTCTAGTCTTTTCCATAGCGGTTGTACCAATTTACATGCCCACCAACAGTGTAGGAGGGTTCCTTTTTGCCACAGCCTTGGCAGTACTGAATGCTATTTGGGTTGTTGATATAGGCCAGTCTCTCAGGAGTTAGATGGTATCTTGATGATTTTTTGATTTGCAATTATCTTATGGCTAGGGATGTTGAACATCTTTTCATGTATTTATTGCCATTTGAACTTCTTCATCTGAGAACTGCCTCTTCATTTCTTTTGCTCATTTTTCAATCAGGTCCTTGATTTTGAGGGGCTTCCTTTTCTTCAATTCCCTGTATGTTCTGATTATGAGCCTCATATATAAGGTATTTGTGGTGAGTATTTTTTCCCAGTCTGTCAGTTCTCTTTCTACACTGTTGATAATTTTCTTTGCTGTGCAGAAAACTTTAATTTGGCATAATCCCATTTGTTAGTAACGGGAGCTATTTCTTTTGCTTTTGGTGTCTTATTAACAAAGTCCTTGCCTACACCTGTGTCTTTTTAATATTTGCCTAATTTGTCTTCCAGAAGGTTCAGTGTTTTGGTTTTAATATCTAGGTTTTTGATCCACTTTGATTTGATTTTGGTGCATGGTGACAGGTGTGTGTTTATATTCATTCTTCTGCATGTGGATGTTCCATTTTTCCAGCACCATGTGTTGAAGAGGCTGTCCTTTTTCCAGTGTATGCTTTTAGCTTCTTTATTGAAGATTAAGCAGCTGAGGGTATTTGAATTTGTCTCTGCACCCTAAGTTCTATTCCCCGGCCTACCTGTTGATGTTCGTGCCAGTACCATATAGTTTGTACAACTATTGCTTTACAACATAACTGGATGTGGATGTCTGGAATTGTGATGCCTCCTGCCTTAGTCTCGTTACTTAAGATTGCTTTGGCTATTCTTGGTTTCTGTTGGTTCCATATGAATTTAAGTATTATTTTTTCAAGTTCTGTGAAAAAAGTTGTTGGTATTTTGGTAGGAATTGCATTGAATCTGTATATCAGTTTTGGAAGTATGGTTATTTTGACTATATTGATTCTGCCTATACAAGAACAGGGGATGTCTTTCCATTTTCTGATGGCATCCAAAACTTCTTTCTTCAGTGTAATGTAGTTTTTGTTAGGGTTTTCAGTTCCTTGGTTGGGTACACTCCTAGCTATTTAATTTTTGCTGGGCTATTGAGAATGGGATTATTCTACTCATTCGTTCTCGGTGAGTTTGTTGTTGGTATAGAGAAAACCTATTGATTTTTTTAGTATTGATTTTGTAGCCTGTGACTTGGTTGAAATTGTTTATTATTTTCTAGAGTTTTATCATGTAGTTTTTTTGGGGTCTTCTATGTAGATAATCACATCATCTGCAAATAAGGATAGTTTGACTTCATCCTTTCCGATGCAAATTCTCTTTATTTCATTTTATTGCCTGATTGCTATGGCAAGTGTTTCAAGGACTATGCTGAATAAGAGTGATGAGAGTGGACAGCCTTGTCATGTTCCTGATTTGGGAGGAAATGCTTTCAATTTTTCTCCATTTACTGTGATATTTGCAGTAGGTTTGGCATATATGGCTTCTATGAGTTTGAGACAAGAGCCTTCTAGACCTATTTTTCTCAGAGTTTTTAATCAGAAAATGGTCTTGAATTTTATCAAAGGCTTTTTTCTGCATCAACTGAGACGATCATGTGGTTTTAGTTTTTGCTTTTGTTGATGTGGAGTTTTACATTGATTGATTTACATATGTCGAACCAACCTTGCATGTCAGGGATGAAGCCCACTTGATCATTGTGTATAATATTTCTGATTGCGTGCTGGATTCTATTTGCCAGAATCTTATTAAGAATTTTGCATCTATATTCATTAAAGATATCAGCCTATAATTTTCCTTCCTGATTAAATCTTTGTCTGGTTTGGGGACTAAGGTGATACTAGCCTCCAGAAATGAGTTTGGTAGTATTCCTTTTCTTTCAACTACATGGAACAGTTTGAGAACAACTGGAGTTAGTTATTCCCTAAAATACTGAAAAAAATCTGCTGTGAATCCATCTTGTCTTGGGCTTTATTTGTAGGTAGAGCTTTTACTACTGCTTCAATTTCTATGCGTGTAATGGGGTTATTTAAGATTTTTATGTCTTCTTCATTCAATTTTGGCATTTCATATGTGTCTAGGAAGTCATCCATTTCTTCCCAATTCTCTAACTTGTTAGAAATCTCTAACTTGTTCAAAATAATCTCTCATAATATTCTTAATTTCTGCAGAATCTGTTGTAATTTCATCCTTTTCATTCTGAAGTGTGTTAATCTGTGCTTTTTCTTTCCTTCTTTTGGTGAGTTTAACTAGAGGTTTGTCAATCTTGTTTATTCTCTCAAAGAACCAGCTCTTTGACTCATTAATCTTTTATTGTCTTTTTAATTTCAATTTCATTAATTTTAGATCTGATCTTTATATTTTTTTATTCTGCCTTTTGGCTTAGATTGTTCTTGTTTCTCTAGGGCCTGAACGTGCACCATTAACATGTTTATTTGTGACTGTTTTGTTCTTTTGATGTTTTCATTTATGGCAGTGAATTTCCCTCTGCTTTCATTGTATCCGTCCCATAGATTCTGATATAATGTACTTCTTTCATCATCTAACTCTATGAAGTTTTTTATTTCTTCTGTGAATCATTTTTTGTCAGTAGTTAAGTTGTTTAGTCTCCATGTATTTGTTTATTTTCTTTTGTTTCTTTTGCAATTAAGTTCCAGTTTTATTCTGCTATGATCTGAAAGTATACAAGGAATTATTTCTATTCTTTTGTATTTATTTAAGCATGACTTGTGCCCTAGAATATGGTCTGTTTCAGAAAATGTTCCATGTGCTGCTGAGAAGAACATGTTTTCTGTTACTGTTGGGTAGGAAACTCTGTAAACATATATTATGTCCAAGTTTTCTATAGTGTCATTTAACTGTTGGATATCTTTGTGGATTTTCTGTCTGTTTGATCTATCTATCTGTGATAGTGGAGTATTAGTTGCTATGATTGTATTGGGCTTATATGACCTTTCAAATCTAATAATTTTTGGTTTACATAATTGAGTGCTCCAGACTTGGGAGCATATATATTGAATTGTGATTTCTTCCTGTTCTATTGTTCCCTTAACCAGTATATAGTGACCATCTTAGTCTCTCCTAACCTGTTTTGTTTTGAAATCTGATGAGTCTGAGACTAATTTAGCTACTCCTGCTTGTTTCCTGGGCCCTGTTGAAATACTGAATTTCATCCTTTTATTTTTAGTCTGTGAGTTTCCTTTTGGGTGAAGTGTGTCTCTTATAAGCAGCAAATTGTGAGTTTCTGCTTTTTAATCCAGTCAGCCAGTCAATGTCTTTTAGTAGATGAGTTAAGGCCATTCGTGTTCAGAGTAATTATTGAGGTATATTTGGTATGTCTTGCCATCGTTGTAGTTTTTCAGCATTATTTACTAAACCTACTTTCTTCTCAGCTAATTCTCCTATATCTGTTGTCTCTTTTCTCTGGGGTCTTTGGTGTCATTAGCCTCCCTTTTGTTTTCTAAGTTTCCTTTACGTATTCTCTGTTGTGTTGGCTTCGTGGCTGCAAATTTCTTTATGCCTTCTGTATCATGAAAAGTTTTAATTTCTCTCTCTAATTTAAAAGATAATTTTTCTGGATATAGCAGTTTGGGTTAGCATTTATGTTCTCTTAGTGCGTGAATGATGTTGCTCCATGATCTCCTGGCTTTTAGGGTGTGGGTTGAGAAACTGCAGATGTCCTAACAGATTTATCTTTGTAAATCACCTTCTGTTTTTCTCTTACAGCTTTTTAAATACTCTGTCTTGGTGTTGGGTCTCTAGTAAATTACTTAATATAATGTGCTGTGATGAGGTTCTCTTCTGATCAAAGTTGTTTGGCGTTCTATATGCTTGCAGTAGTTCAATGTTCATTTCTCTCCTTAGATTTGGGAAATTTTCTTCCATAACTTCATTGAAAATGGCCCTAAAGCCTTTTGTTTTGTCCCCAGTTTTCTCCTGCATTCCCATAATTCTCAGCTTGTTTTTCTTTGAGTCATCCATCGGCTATTGCAACCATTTTTCTTCCTTTTTTGTTTTGCCTTCTTTACTGCCTGTATGTTCCAGCTCAACCAGTTTACCTTCTAGGTCTGATATTCTATTCTCAAAATGTTCAAACTGGGTATTCATTTTTTCCTGTGTGTTTTTCACATCCTGAAGGCCAGCTTTAATTGTTTCTATATCGCCACTGAATTCTTCCCTAATTTCTTGTATTGCCCTCATTATCTTCTGGTTCCTATCTTCTTTATTTTCCTCTAATTTCTTGTCAATGTTGGCTGATCGTGTAGCTATTTCCTGGCATAGCGCTTTCATTTTCTGTTTAAATTCTAAGAATTTTTGGGCCCAGAAGTTATCATCACTTTTTGCCTTTTTCTTCTTTGGGTTCTGCTATTTCTAGATCACTGGTATTATTTTCTGGGGTGTCAGATTTTTCTTTAGATGTTTTATTACCACATTTCTTCATGGTTCTGTTAGAGTGAGTTGAGGCTCCAGTATTGTAGATGGACTCTGTTCCTTTTCCTGAGATTCTTAAATTAGACTCTTTGTGTTTGAAGTGTTACTTGGCTGTCTCTGGTGTGCAGGAGGGACGGGCGTGTCGAGGCCCGGTCCCGCTGAGCTCCCAGGTGCAGATGGGGTCTGGTGGGGCTACCTGGCTGTCTCTGGCCTCATTTTTCACTTATTGATTTTTATCAGATGCTCTATTAGGTCTCTCCTTTTTAGACATAATTATGCAACTGAGAGGGAACACAAAGCAGCTACTTCTGAGGAATCTGAAAGACTGTAAAAAGTGAAGAACTTCAAGAGACTGTGGGAGCCAGGAGCCTGGATAGTCTTTCAGAGATGTAGAGATCTTCTGGGAATGTGGATAAAGGAATGTGGATAGAGAGTCCTCCAGTGGGCATGGACAGAAAGTCCTCAGCGAGTAGATAGAGTGATTTTCAGGGGGCGTGGGTAGTCATTAATGGAATTTCACAGAGCCGTTTCCATTCTTTGTTTCTTTCCCTATAGATTATGAAATAATTTAAAAATTCAATTTCTGTCATCTTGCAACTCCTAAGGAGATTCCTCTGCAGTGTCTGTTAAATGTGCATGGAAAGATAATTTACTGAAACGAGAGACTACATACAAAGCTTCCTATATTTTGTTACCACCTATAAGGTTTAGATCAAAAATGTCTCCCAAAATGTTTAGAGATGGGTCTTTTAGAAAGTGAGTGGATCTTGGGGGTCCTGTGATCATCAGTGGACTCGTGCATGGATAAGTCCATAGTTCAGTGTGCTGTGAGGAGGTGAGTTCTGGTTGGAGGTGGGTCTTTGGGGATGTATGATGGTCCTCAGCTCTTCCCTCCCCTCTCAGGTTTCTGGCCACCATGGGGTGTGCAGCTGTGCTCTGCCATGTTCTTCCACGCTCCTTTGCTGTGTTTTTCCTGCTGTAGCGCCTGCCCTCAATAGACTGATCCTGCGAAAACTGTGAGCCAAAACAAATGTCTCCTCCTTTAAGTTGTGGTGTCGGGTATTGTGTCCCTGTAAACTGAAAAGTGACTAAGTCAAATTTATTAGAGCAAAGAAAATAAAAGTGAAACCCAAATGTAAACTGGGCAGCTCACATCAGGTTCTGAGAACCTCCATAAACAAGACCTAGCAACATTTAGTAGAAAACTGAAGGTCAGTATGGGACAATATAATAGGTTAATTGGCTATAGGTTATATCTCTTCTTACAATTAACTAATACTTTAACAATTAACTCCAGAATGTTTAAACTCTTAGTTTGCTTGGTCTGTTGGGCCCAATGCCAAAGATGAGCCTGAATCAATGGACTTCTACTAAATTTCATTAGACGGCCGCTTCTCTCCACAGGAGCACCTTTGGGAGCCATTGGTGACTCTGATTAGTCCTATTGGACAGTGCTGCCCAGGATGGGGAATTTGATCCCCTCTAGCCAACCTTCCACCTGCTGCTGTACAATATTTCAAAGTAGGGGATGCTGAGCTGCTAGGCTGCTGGAAGAAAGAACATGATCTTATTTTGGGGGTCAGGCAGGAAACCATGAGAAATCTCATCAGAAATAAGAAAAGATCTATATATTCCTACACACAGGAGCACCACACTCCCCCACCTTGCCGCTGTGTGGAGGGAGGTGTCTGCCCCGCAACAAGACCTGCTTGGAAGACAGGAGGTAGGCCTGATGCCAGGAAGAGTTGGAGTTCATAGGGCGTCTGCTTTTCTGTGCCAAGATGCTGGTCACTGCCTGGGGCCACTGATGTGGGCAAGCAGTAGGGCTCTTCACTTTCCCACTTACCCGCAAGGAATTTCTCTTACTGGCATCCAGAGCTCCGTCGATGGATTTGGTAATGGGCTCTCCAAGTGTGGGCGGAAAGAGGGATAATGAACTTACTCTGAATTTCAGTTCTCACAGTTTCCCTGTCTGTGAGGCAGAGGGCGCCATTGGCGGAGAACGGAGTCAGGAGAGCAGTTTCCCAGTGGCAAGTGAGGAAGCCAGAGCACCTTAGAAAAGATGAGTAAGGGTACTGTGACCGTGTGCAGAGGCGGGACTGGGCGTGTTTCTAGATCCACTGGGCACAGCTTGTCCCTGCAGACTGCTTGGGTTCAGGCTCTTGTGAGCAAGGTGGCACCCTGGCTGTCCAAGCAGTGCACATCCTCAGGGAGAATCCTTGCCAACACGAAATCTTGTTTCTGTGACTTCCCAGCTATTGGCTTTGAGGGATAAATGCCAATTGGATAGTCTCTCTTACTTTTTAGATCAGAGATTGCAGGACTGTAAAATGAAAGCCCAGCCATCTCTCTACTCCTGTAGGAACAAGAGAGATGATGCTAGCTGGGCTTAAGGAAGAGGTGGTGCCCCCAGGTGTCTGTGCCAATGGCACCCCAACTCTGGTGGCTTTAGAGGATCATGGGGAGAGGCCGTCACAGTTGCAGCATTGGATGTAAGGCTTCAGGAATCCCCTGAGATCCTGGGAAGCTCTTTTCCTGGCGTTCAGACCTGCATGGGCGGACAGAAACCTAGCAGGCGTGAAGAGGGTGGGAGAGGCTGAGGAGATGGCATGTTCCTCCATCCATGTGCTGCCATGTTTCCAGGTGGTGGTGACACACCAGGGATGGCACTCACGTGGGAAAGAGAAGCAAGGAAGAAGGGCCCACTCTAGAGAGGACTGTCATACTCCTGTGCCTCAAGGAGTGGGTGTAAGCTAGCCCGGTTGCAGACAGAGGGTTGGCACACTGGGGTTGGGCAGAGGCAGTGCAGGAAGCAGCTCCAGAGTGACAGTAGATGGTGGCTGACAGAATCATGTCCTGAGAGCAGCATCGATCAGGATGGCACCTGCTGAGCCCTCTCTTCGAAGTAGGTCTTGAATACAGTAGGTGTGTTCTGTGAGCGCGTGCGCGCGCGCGCGCGTGTGTGTGTGTGTGTGTGTGTGTGTGTGTGTGTGCACGCGCGCACTGGAGACTGAACCCAGGATCAACAAAATGCTCTACCACTTAGCTATACAGCTATACCCTAACCCAGGAAGGTGAGTGGCTTAACAGGATGATCTGGAACCAGGACACAGAAGCACATATATCACAGACACTTACTGGTACAAAGCACATTGCATAAGCATCTCAGGCTCACTAGGCTGCATGCCAAGCATGCTGCATACACGTGTGAGTTTAAACCATAGCAAACACCAGGAAAGTGACTCTCATTCTAGGTCTGGAGACAGCTCATTAGCTGAAGAGTGGTGGTCAAAACCGTCCTTATTCATTGGGTATAAGGTTATGTGTGTGCTGGTTAAAGCGCACTTATGGGTCACATTCTATTTCCACATCCTTTAAAACCTTTGTCTATGGGAGGTGTCTTAAATGCTTGCATTGGAGACATCCAGATTATACTTTTACCATTCTCCCTGGATTTATCTGTATTTGGAGTATAATTTATCATTATACTCTCTTTATATTAAAATTACATACACGAATAGATTATATGTACACATAAAATACTATTTGAATGCTTTTAACTTTATATAAGTATATAATTTTTATATTATTATGCAATTTACTTTTAAAATGACATCTTGCAGTAACCCACATTTAATAGTATGCAAAGGAAATAAAAGTATTTCAGTGAGATTTGAAGCAAGCAGAAGAATCCGATATGCTTTGAGAGGACAAACACTTTTAAAATGCAAATAATTTTATCAGGCAGGAATGATTTCCTTATTGAAGGAAAGTAGGCAGAAATATTAAAATACTAAACTAATATAGTTTTTCAAATAACACTTACTAAAATCCCCATCCAAATGCACAAATTCAGAACACTCTTTTGAGAGCTGCATTTCAAAGATTCATGAGAATTATCAGTTTATCTTTTCATAGTTCTCCTAAAGCTGCTCTTTGAATAGCTGTTGTGCACAGACAACGGAACTGCAAGCTCATCAGTAATTAGTTTCCATTTTTACATGTATATTCTCACGATCCAAAGCAGTTGTTTCAGGGTGTATTAGGCCACAGTATTAATGCCTTTTAAA
Source organism: Ctenodactylus gundi (assembly GCA_004027205.1). Taxonomy (NCBI): domain Eukaryota; kingdom Metazoa; phylum Chordata; class Mammalia; order Rodentia; family Ctenodactylidae; genus Ctenodactylus; species Ctenodactylus gundi. The sequence goes on from PVKB01003806.1 coordinate 162,260, forward strand.
GTTCTGTAACACAGTAGGATAACGGTGGTTGACAACAATTAATTGTATGTTTCAAAAATGGCTAGAAAGTTCAAATATTCCCAACAGAAATGAATAATATACCTCAGAGGTGATGGATATGTCCATCGTTCAGATCTTATCCCTGTTCGTCATATGTATATATTCAAGTGCCATCCTTACCCCGAAACATGTTCAATTAATGGGTTCATGAAAAATATATGTATATTTCAAAAGGAATGAGAAAGAACACAGATAAAAAAAAATGCACGCTTTAAATGGCAGTGTAAATAACATACAATATTCAGTTAGTTCTATATCAACCTTTCCCATGCCCCCAAAGTTCAACCAATAAGAAAAATTGCCTACTGTAATAACTGAGAAATTTGTGTTAGGGGAGCAAAAACTGAGGGGGAAAAAGCATATCTGAGAATAAAGGTCAGAGAACATAAAAGTTTCTTGGAAATTAAAAAGAAATCTGAAGCCCCAGACCTGGGAGAACATGGGATGCCCCGCCCTTCTATGTGAAGCCAGCACTTGAACAGGAAGAGCAGGCCAGTTTCTGAGTCAGCAGCTCAGAGTGACAGGGGCGTAAGTTGGAGAGACAAGAAGGTGGTGCTGGCTTGTTCTCTGCTGTCTCAAGGGGTCTCCTGTGCTTGGCACATCCCCTTATTTCCCGTTTGATGGCACGTGCAGGTGTGACAAAGGGACCACTATGCAGGCCCTTGGGTGTCTCTCTCCAGGCTGCCTCCTGCCTCTGTAGCCCCAGTTGGCCAGCCCCAGCTGTTCGGATGCTCATCAAAAGGCAATCAAAGCCAGGCCGTGGAGGGAGCCTCCATTCACAGCGTCTTCACCAACTTGCTTGCAGCAGAGCAGCTTTATCTGGCAGAGTGCTGGCCCCTGCTGGCTGGGAGCATCTACCAGTGAGGTCCTGCAGCAGCAGGGAAGTCCATCCTCACCCTCACGCGAGGCCATCGACTACAGAAGCCTGGCGTTCAGAAACACCCATTTTCCTCAGGAATCCCAGAAGCCAGCTTTGTTCCAGACTTGGGCAGTGAAGTTCTCTCCTATCTGTCCCAGCTGCACACTGGCTTCACAGCAAAGAGCTACCCAGGCCTCAATCACCAGCAGCCACAAAGTAGAGGGGTCACTGAAGGTGAGGGTCATGGGAAGGGAATCAACGTCTATTTTTACTCATGGTTATGTAGTGAGATGTGCTTGTATGTGTGGTTTTTTCATGGTTACTGCTGAATATCATGTTAGCTAGTTGTATATCCATTTGCCTGCTCACAAATGTCCAGTGTTTCTGAGTTTTAGCTATTACAAAATTGCCAGAACCTGTGTCCCTGTCTCCTGTAGCACTCTCTGTGAATATTTCCCCAGGGTCCAGGTCCGGAGGCGGAACTACTGTTTATACATGACACGCCTTCCCAACCTCACGGTGTATTGTGGGATTGCTTTCAGAATGGTTCCTCTCATGGTCAAAGTGGCTACAACAGTTCCAGGCATCACATCAGCCACTATGAAAGCCAAAAGTAGAGACATGATCTCTTTTGATTCTTCTTAGAATGAAAGAGTCTTTTTCCAGAGGCCTTCTGGTAGACTTTGCTCAAAGTTTATGGACTGGATTCAAGTTATACACCTATTCCTAAAGCCATCATTGCCAAATGGACCCTTTAGCCCAGGTGTCTCAACCTTGGCACTCTGGACACTTTATCATGGAGTGGTTCTGGGTGCTGGAGGATGCTGAGCAACATCCCTGTCCTACCCAGGAGATTCCAGTAGCATCTCCCCAGATGTGACAAGAATGTTGCCAGACATGGCCACCAATCATGATAGATGGGATAGGGCAGAGAACTACTGTCTTAGACCAATCATTTTGGTGAGGAAGATTGTAGACATCAACCAACATGACCACAGAGACCCCAGGCACGGACCTGTGAGCTGCAAAGGAATCTTCGAGAACCCCATGTACAAACACCCCCATTGGGACACAGGTGCTTTGGTGAAGGTTCCTCCCAGGGGCCCGGGACCCAGGGCTAGTTCTGCCTTGAGCTGGGTCACGAGGCACCCATGGAAGGAAGCAACTTCCCTTGTGACCAGAGGAGAGCTATAGACATAGAAGTGACTCCAGCCACTGTTACAGAGGTTCATTTCACTTTTAGGTCAAAATGCAAATGAAATCCAGATTTTAATCTTCTTTTAGGTCTTGTGCTCTTTCAAATTCTTTCCTTCCAAGGTTCTTTAGTGATTCTTGAAAATATTACTGAATGTTAAAACAAGATGTGCCAGATTTTTCTTTCCCTCTCAATTTATATGTAGCCTGGGCTAAGCATCAGTCTCCTGCTTTGTGGCAGAAGCAGTCAGTGGCCAGCCTAGTGTCCACTTACGGAGGCCCAGTTGGTGGCTCACTCAGAGTGAGCAGCAGTGAGACAGGAGGGAGATGATGCTGATGGGGCTGGGGACCAGAGAGGTGAGAATCCGGGCTTAGCTGTGGTAAGGATGCTGGGCTCTGCCACAACCAGTGTCAGAGTGGCCGGGAAGGACCAGAGCCCCAGGATGTGGCTCATGAGTGCAGAGAATTCCTCTGGCTGCAGGGAAGTGGTTTGAGGTGAAAGGCAGAAGGCAGTGGGGCCAGTGCCCAGTCCAAGCACCATGTACCCGGTCCTGGAGCTTGATGGAGGCTGTGGCAGGAGAGGCAAGATGAGGTCCAGTGGATTAAAGGACAGGATGTGCAGGGTGAGCAGAAGATAGCAGACAGGCTCAGCGGTGCTGACACAGCTTCTGAATGGTCAGGGGACGGGAAGGTGGGGGAGGGGTAGGACGAGACGGCGTACTCTGTTTTGGCCACCATCAAGCAAAAGTCCTCTTAGGTATAAGAGCAGAGGAGGGACTTGAATACAGGCCTGTTCTTCAGTCGTTAGAGCCACTTTCCCCACCACGGGCCTGCCCACCGTCTGGAGCCTACCCTCACCCCCAAGCCCTAGGCAACGGGGCCAGGATAAGGTGCGGAAGAGCTGTGGTCTCCCCAAGGCCACCGGCTTCTAGGACAAGAAGAGCTGAGAGGTGTGAGAGCGCCCATGGCTCTGTCTCTGGACCTCACTCAGATCTGGGCCTTTCCGTTTCCTTTAAGAAGGGGCTCAGACCTGCCCAGACTTGGCAGTTGATGCTTCCCCGGCACTCGTGAGGGACTCCGGCTGCCAGAGTCACAGGAACAAGCACCACCTTCTGCACTGCCCTGCTCTGAGCCGCCTTTGTGTCACTGCAGATGTACCCCTCTATCCACACATAATGTGGAAATGGCAGCAAAGGCATTTTTATTAAGTTTTAACTTGAGATGTGTAATCACAGGTGGGCAGAGGCATGAGCCGCGATCTCTCCTAGCGCTGGGGTCGGGGTGTCTTCAGGGAGCGTCTCAGCCGGTGCAAAGGCAAAGGCGCAGCCCCCCGTGTTTGGTGAGCTGGCCTCCCGCCGAGGCAGTCCTGCTTGGTCCTGTGGCAGCTCCCCGCAGAGGTGGGTTGTGTCTCCCCTTGAACCGGAGACAGAGAGGAAAGTGCGGGTCACGCCTGAGGCAAATGTGGAAAGGACCTGCCCCGATTTCACCCTGTTCTTCACGGTGCTGGATTCTCCTGTGCGTCATGGGCTGTGTGGCCAAGGACGGGGAGTGGGCAGGAAGGGACAAGCAGGAAGCTGAGGGGACTGTGTCATGATCCCAGAAGGCGGTGGCTTTACAAAGATGCCAGCAAGCCATGGCCAAGCACCGGAGGTCCTCAGGAAGAAAGGACAGTTGCGGGGGAGTGGGAGCTGGGGACAGATGCCATGGTGTGGAATGCAACCTCCCCAAGACAGCAGGGAGGGATAAAGGAAGAGAGAGTTACCCACGAGAACAGGGTGGTAGGAAGAGGAGAAGGCCAGCAGGCTGGGAGCCCAGACCCGCCCGCGAGGGCTTTTGTGAGCCAGATGGCCTTGCACTGGCCACTGCACATTGGCTGCAGTGTACTCGGGATAGAAGCTGGCAAATCCGGGCACTTGCCCTCCTCCTCTAAATCCTCAATGGCCCATTGTTCAAATTTCCCAGCACCCCTCTGGTTGCCAAGCTTCTAGACTCCAGAGACTTGACATCCAGAGATCTAAAAGATCCAACTGGAGAGGGGCGTTCCCTAGCCTCTTCTTTCCCCATGTCCTGAGAGGCTGCCACCCACGACTCCCCTGGAGGCACCTGCTGGGTCCCCTGCAGTTCCCAGGGCACCTTTCTGTATAGAGAAGTAGTAATCACAGCCTGATTTAGTGGTTGTCAAAGTGGGTCCCCAGTGGGCAGTATTAATGCCACCCATCACTGGGAACTTACTAGAAATGCAGATTCCTCGACATCTTCCCTCACTTATTTAATTAGAAACTGTCTTAGTTACTTTCTTGGTGGGACAGAATACCTGACATTCACCACTTAAAGGAGAGAAGACTTGCTCTAGCTCACAGTTTCAGAAGGCCTCACACAGTCCATTTATGGAAGGCTGACAATGGTGGAAGCCCAGGGATTGGTGAGCCAGAGGGGGGGTTCTTCATGACACACCAGACAGAAAGCCAAGTCCAGGCAGAGGGGTGGAGTTACCCTTCTAGATAGTCATCCCATTGCGGGTCAAGCCCCAGTGCTCCCCACCTTGCTTCGAGCAGGCCCCAGCTCTCAATAGCACATGATGTCCATAGGTAAGCCACAACTTCAAAATACACGATGCATTTGGGAGATGGGACACTTCAGATGCAAACCGTAATAGGAACTCTTAGTAGGGGGGACCCGAAGCCTGTTTTAACAGGCCCTCCTGACTGTGCTGAGTTGGAGAACCACGGGGCTGGGCATGGTGATGAGGGGTCAGTCCAAGTCCTGTGTCAGGACCTGGAATACCGGAAAGCAGGAGAGGAGCAAGTGTGAGGTGGCCGAGCATCACTTGGAGCTGGAGCTGCGGGCGGCAGTGGTTGATGTCATACAGAGAGGAGCTGATTACACCCTGTACCCAAGCCCTCTCCTCCTAATGACCGTGTTTGCCTCTTCCGAGTAGCCCTTCCACGAGACAGAGAAGGAAACAGAAGCTCAGGGAAGTCAGGTGACTTTTCCAAGCACACACAGCCTTTTCCTCTTGGTGTCAGGCCTGCACCCACATTCCTAAAGCCAATTCCAGTTCCCCTTTTCCTGTACAGTGGGTGGGAGAGGTTGGGTGACTTTATGACTTTCCGGTGGTTGCAGAAGTCACATTGCCGGTAGCAATTAAGACCCCGCCAAGCCTTTTCTTATACACACAGCCCTCTGGGGCGTGGCCCTGCCGTTTCTCAGTAGAGCAGGGGTCTTCTTGTTGGAAAGTGCTTAGGGGAAGTGGAATTTCTTCCTGTCTTTCTGTACTGGGCAGAATTTCTGAACCAAGAAAAGACATGTTTAACTTCACAGTGGCATAGAAGCACGAGTTACGTACTCGTATGGTTTTACGGGGGAACTCGGTTCTTCAGGGCTTTAGTATGAGACACCAGGGGCCGGGGTGTAGCTCAGCAGTTGAAGAGTTGCCTAATATGCACAAGGTCCTGGGTTCGATTCCCCAGCACCATGTATGCTTGGTGTAGTGGTGCCTCACGCACGCGTCATCTTTCCCATTGCTGGAACAAAATACCCAACATCTGTAACTTGTAGCAATGGACACATCAAATTTTTGTTGCTTTGGGCTGTTTGCCTCCATTAATTTCTGGCACCTACTTTTATCTTTTTTCTGCTTCAATGATTTTTTTTTTAAGAAAATGACCTATTATTGCAGACCATCTAGGTTAGAGGTTAAGTGAGGGGAAGTGGCTGAGAATGGTAAGCCCATATCAGTTTCTAGAAAAATTCTGGTAAAAAATAAAAATCAAAGATGGGTTACCATCTAGAAATTTTCAGTCAGGTTTTTCTGCCCCTTTTTATGTCTTTTGGGACCTGAGCTCCCGGAATGGAGACCATCGCACTTTTCGTTTGCAAACGTCTCACACCAGCCTTCGAGCTTTGATGAAAGCTTTGGAAAGCTAAAGAACATCCACGTTGAGTTTAGAAGGTCAAAAGGGCACTGCTAAATAGAAAAACACGTGTACTTGAGCTTTTGTCTCATTTAAACATGAAGATACATTTGAACATCCTGTGGTGTCGACAATTCTAGCCTCATAAATTTCAATATCATTTTGAATGTTGATATTACTTTGCTTTTCATAAATTTGAAAAAAAAAGCATAGTAAATGCATGAGCACGAGGCAACATTTATGCTTTCTTTTTTTTTGAGACTGGGTCTCGCTCTGTAGCCCAGGCTGGTCCTGAACTCACTATGGAGCCCAGGCTGGCCTTGGACTCAAGGCAATCCACTCAGCCTCCTGAGTGCTGGGATTGCAGGCGTGAGCCACCACACCTGGCTTACGTGGTGCTGGGGAATCAAACTCAAGTACTTAGTATTTGACTTAGTGCTTGCTAAGCAAGCTCTTTAACTGCTGGGCCATTCCTCAAGCCCTGCTTTTTTTTTTTTTTTTTTTTTCTTAATCATGAAGCACAGGGCCGAGGTTATGGGCTTACCCCCTTTCCCATTGTCACCTTCTGCACCTCCACTTGGTGTGATTGTGGTGATGAGCTTATTAAGTTTAGTGTCCTTCATCGTATAGCCCGCTCCAGGAATGTAAGATGCCATGATGAAAAGTGTGTTTACCTTGAACGCAGACTGGAATAAACAGGGCAGCTGCCCCTTAGGGTAGGGAAAGTTACCTTTTGGGTGGAGCCGACATAGGTACAATTCCATTTGAACACTTGAGCACACTCATGAGGTTGTAGAAGTAAAAATGGACGAGGAATCCCACACTGTGTTGTCCCCTACTTTCTCCACTCCCACTGAGCTGGGGAAACAGATGTTGGGGTCACCGAAGGGAGTAAAAGCCGAGAAGACTCTGCCACCTTAGATTCTAAAGGTAGATTCTGTCTACCTTTAAGGTGAGTTTATATCTTGTTCTGGTTTTTTCTGACTTAATTTATAAGGACATTTTCTTCATTTTGCATGTTGATACTGCTCTGTTTTTCATTTTGAATCTGTAGAAAGAAGGCCCAAGGCCCCAACAGGTCTTGTCTGAGATCACGGACATTCTTTAAAAGAGATAGAGCCAATTGCCTAAATTGGTAACTAAAACTTTACTATGATATTTTGTTAAGACTTAAAACATTAAGTTCAGATTCTTGAAGGGCTCTTTTAGATTTACTTAGACATAGCCTTTTAGCATCTGTCACTTTTATGCGTGCATTAGGTAAGCTTTCCTTAAACCAGGTTTGCATTCAGAGCTACTCTTCTGAATTACTTTGAACTCAGAGCCAGTGTCCCTGTCTGCCCCCTGGGGCCACTGGCCTGTGTGGATGAGGAAGTGTTTCTCACATAAGCATTCTCCAGGTGCCTAGAGGACATTTCACAGCTCTAAGTGCCAGAACAGCTTCATCTTACTGCAAACAGCCATTGGAATATTTGTGGTCTCAGTTGTACACAGAGGATAAAAAGGTTGTTAGTGGGACATTAGCTGTGAAGCACCATTGACCATGAGCTGCGTCCTGGCCCCAGAGATGTGTGTGTTAGAACTATGAAACACTGCAGTAGCCTTCCCTTCTAGGTCCTGTAACAAGAGTTCTGGCTCAGTGCCAAGCACAGGGTGAGCCACCACTACATCCCAGGTACTGGTGATGCCCTTGACAATTTTGGGATGGCTCTGTACATGTTAATTATTAAATAACTAAGGTAATAAGTTACACCCCGCCTTGTAATACCAGGATATTCTAGGAATTATGATCTCTCTGGTCCCAAACCAAGGAAATATTGAGAAAGTTTATAGTAAAGATTTTTAGTTGAGGTGGACTGAGTTTCAACTTGGAAGAAAGATTCAGCTATTTACGTTAAGTAAGGTTAAGTGGTGTGAGCTATGGTTAAGTGAGGTCACCCCGCCAGGAGTGAGCTTAGTATATAACTCAATTATGGTGAAATCATTGCCATAACCAGCATGTGGCAGTAGGCCCAGAGAGGATTCATGGCCAAGGATTTTATGTTATTAAGAAGCAGAACCACATCAGCAGTGGACAACTGTTAGAGTGGCCACTGGCACCACCCAATGGGGAGACGGGGACTTTTGTTCCCTGCTCGTGGGAAGGTTACATGGTGCAGCCACACTGGGAGAAGTGGGGAGACTCTTTGCAAAACAGAACACACTCTGGCCATGTGACTCAGCGGTCATATTCCTTGACATTAACTAAATGAGCTGTAAATTACATGCACACAAAAACCTGCATGTAGATGTCTGTTTAAGTCTATTCACTGTATGATTCTAACCCTAACTATATGACTTTCTGGAAAAGGCAAAGCTTCAGAGAGGGTAGAAAGATTTAGGATTGTCAGGAGTTGCCGGGGAGGGAGGATTAGCAGGTGGAGCACGGAGAAGTTTTAGGGCAGTGGAAATACGCTATGATACTCCAATGACGTGTCACCTCATTAGAGTGTATATTAGTTAAACCCATAGAACATACAAGCACGAACCCTAGTACAAGCTATGGAATCTGGTGATAACGAGGTACCTATATTGATTCCTCAGTTGTACTGAATGCTCCACTGTGGTGGGAAGTTCTGTTCATGGAAGAGGCTGTGTGGGTGTCAGAGTGTGGATCCAACAGATATTTGGGAAATCTCTGTACTTTCCACTCAAGTTTGCTGTGCACCTAAAACTGCTCTAAAAATAAAATCTTTTTTATAAAATGAAAATATTTCTAGATAAAAGAAGACAAGAGAGACAGAGTTGTATCAACTGAATTCAATGTGTATACTTGATTGGACTTGAAACTGGAGGGTTTTTTTCCTGTGAAGGTCATTGTTTTTTAGATAATTGGAAACAAATGAATAAGGTTATAGCTTATTCAATTGGAGCTTGGACAATTTTATTATATCAATGATAATGTCTTGATTTGATAATCATAACATGGTTATATGAGGGGACTCTTGTTCTAGGCCAATGCAGCCTGAAATGCTTGGCAGAAAGCAATACAATGTCTACAATCATTTTCAATGGGCTCAGGAAAAAATAGTATCAACCTATACAGAAAAAATGTAGGGTGAAAGAATTGCGATAGTTACTGCTACTGTTTTTACCACTTTATTGTAAACCTGAAATCATTTTCAAATTTAGAAAAATACAAAAAATTAAGAAAATAAGCTACTTTAAAGAGAAAAAAAGACATAAAAAGTATTAGCTGCAGTAGGAAACTCTGACGGCATCTGAAATTCCCTCCCTGACTGTCTCCTCATTGCCACTCTCCCTGACACTAGCGCAATCGTAGCATGTCCCTTATCTTCCATCTTTTAAAAATCCAACACAGTTTCACTCTAACAGTCTCTGCTCTGACAAAGTGCAGAGAGCTGTTACTTTCAGGGATACCTTTGGGCTCCACCACGTGGGTGTGCCTCTGAGGCTTGGCTGCCTTCATTATTTCTCAGTCATTTGTTAACCTCTTAGCGTTTTTATTGGGTTGTCCCGAATATAGCATCAGCACTCATTTTGTCCTTAAGTGTGACAGGTCCCCATGGCCTCCAAGTTCTTGCACCTGCCCGGCTTCTCACTACAGCTGTGCTCACTACTCACCGAGCCACCACGAGATCGTGTCTCAGAAGTTGGCAGTTGGTACATGTCAGAACCTGCGTGGGCATGACTGTGACTCCTGACCTTTTCAGTTACCTGCACATGATCATAAGCCAGTTATGAAATCTTCCTTGACTCTGTTTTGGTCTACTCCATTCACTGAGGCCCTTCTTGTGAGCATCCGTGGGACATCCGGATCTGTGAGCTCCTGAGCTGCTGAACCCAGCTTCCGTTTACCGAGTACCCCCTACATCTCATTCCAACTTCCTTCACTAAATGAACAAAGGAATTTTTGAGTTTGTATTTTAAAATGGAGTGATGTCAGCAGGGAGAGCAATCATGCTTTGAGATTGAGTGAGCAAGATTTCTAAAGTCAGCTTAAGTGGTGTCCATGTAGTCAGCTGTGCCACTGACTACCTGTGTGACCTTAATTAAGCAAGTCATTTAACATCTCAGAATATCAGTCACCACGTCTGTAGAATGGGAATAATCATAACTATATTAGAGAATTACACTAAAGGGTTGAGAGATAAAATCTATACAAAATAATTTTGTGAGTCTTCTTGAGACAGGAGAGAAGGCCCTAATGGTCTTCAAGAGATATTGTTTATTTGCTTATTTTCTGAAGCTACCCTGATCACATTGCATCTGGCCTTGCAGCCAGCCATCACTGCATCCAATGCCCGACAGCCACTCTGGGAGACACTAGCTGTGGATGCAGCGAGTTTTGTTGCAAAGACCACCCCAGATAACTCTTCTTTTCCAGCTGTCCTCAAAAGGAACTGCAAGAAGTCTCTTCCGTACTCACGACTAACCAGGAAGTCTGACACTAAGTATATACGAGCCCCTCCCTCTTTTTCTCTGTATAAGCAACTTCCTTCAGACCCTTAGTGGATTGATAAGAGCCATCACCCTATGCTGCAATGTACCTCCTAACACAGCCTCTGTGGGAGGGCATGTTTTTGCCTCTTCGTTATTTCTATCTCAGTACAGCAGGCTAAGCTGCATGGAAGAGCTGGTAACACTGAAGGCCACAGGAATAGCAAAGGATCCAGCAGCTGGAGCTGGTAACGCGGACGGCAGAAAGTAGCAGAGAAGAGCAGATAAAGAGTGACAGAGAGCCACTAGGAGCTGCCATCCCCCAGGTCTGCTGCTAGCTGCTGGACTCCAGCAGGGTGGGGAGGACCAGTAGCACTAGGCTGTGATAGCCATTGGCACCCAAAGCTCATGATGGTTAACACTGAAAGAGCTAAACTTTGCCTATTTGTGATTTCTATTTGAATTGAGCAAAAGAACCCTTAACTGATTGGTGACTCTTTGAGCAACCTTATAAATATGCTGTATAAAGATATTTTATTACAAAATCTACTCTATAGATAAAATTGCATGAAGATACTATATGGTATGTATAAATATGATAGAGTTGTGATGTAGATTCTGTTAGCAGTTGAATCAGCAGTGCAGGGAAGTAGGGAGGTTCTGGAGTGGCCAGTAGGTCTGGGGCTGGAGACGCTCATGTATTCTGGTCCTATGTGCCACCAATAAGAAGGAGCAGGAAGGGCTCTTTGCAAGTGAGGGAAGCAAGGGTGGCAGCCACAGATTTGGAGAGTGCGCAGAGGAAGGGAAATGGAGCTGAGTCACCAGAAGAGGTGGGTACAGACCAGGAGGGAAGTCTAGGGTAGATGTGGCAGGGAGGGGCCAGCTGGGTGGCAGGAAGCAATCTGGATAGACAAGGGAAGCCCAAATTGACTGAAGGTATCTTAGGGTGAAAGGCAGTGGATCCTCCTGGCAGAGGACAGAGGGTGCTTGTGTTACACTTCGAGACACGAGGAGTGACTGTGATGGCTTCTCTCTCTCTCTCTCTCTCTCTCTCTCTCTCTCTCTCTCTCTCTCTCTCTCTGGCCCAGCATTTCCCTGCCTGGCTCCAGTGCAACCCATCTCTACTCTCATCTTCTAGTAGATACATAAGGCTGAGGAGAATGAGGAAGTCTCTAAGATTTGCCTCTAAATTATGGACTAGATGGGGCTGAGGGTGTGGCACAGGTTTACAGTGCTTACCAAGCACATGTGAAACTCTCAGTTTGAATTTTAACATTGAAAGAAAGAAACAAAATAAAAATATGCATGAGGTGTCTTAAAGTTCACCTCTAAAATCTATGACCCCTTATTTAACATACCAGACACTCAAAGGACTCAAATCTAAATAAGTTTCCCTAAACATAAATGTGCCTGATTTTCCCAGCAGTGTGACCTGCAGGAAAGAAAGCCCTTGTCACCTGTCCTGGGTGTGCAGCCATTTACATGCTAATGATGGAGCAATTCCAGACCAGTCACTTGGATAGTGAACTTGGTTGAGCCCTGTGGTGTTAGTGTAACCAGCGTGGATGCCAGCACAATGGAAAGAAAGATCAATCATTAACCACTAATTCGCTTTGCTTTTTCAAGTCAAAATTACTTGTTTGTATATAAGAGAAGAACAAATGCAAGTATTTAATATCACTTACCAAAATGATGTGGGAATTGTAGTATGCTAAAAAGACTGTACTCTTCATGAGGGTGGTTTCCATCTTGGGTTAATACAGTGGGAAAACAAGTAATTGGCTATTAAAGCCTGAATAATTTCACACATGTAGTATTTCCTTCCCAATGAGAACAAAGTGAAATACTCTTGGGCCAGAGAAATCGGATTGTTAAAGTGATTTGAGAGTGAGAAGTTGCTGTCCATGGAAACTGCTGTAATTACTACTGGCGTATAGACTGGCTGACACTTTTCTTGTGGACAGGGAGGAAATGAACACTTTTTATAAGGAGAAGGGCAGAAGTCCTGAGTAGAATACCTTGTCATACTTACTTAACTTTTCTTCTCCAAGAGTATATGGTTAAACTTTTAATACAAATCTAAATTATAGCAGGAAATTAAAAGCCCAGCCTAGAGGAGTTGAGAGAGAGAGAGAGAAAGAGAGAGAGAGAGTCCTCCCTAACATTGGAGCTGTGTAACCTTCTGCAGAGGGACACAGTCCTGAGCTACATTGCTTGACGTGGAAGAGACGATGGGATGAAGACACACTGAGCATGAGATCATGGATGTCTGGTAGGATAGTCAACCACTCACCCCATGATGACTAGCATGGTTCCTTCTGGTCTGGTGCCACGCTGGGTCCTGGAGACTGGAAGGAACAGGCAGAGAGGCACAGGCAGGAGTGCCCGTGTGATAGGAAGAAGGGGCACATACAGACAGCAACCAATCCCATGTATGAAGCATGGGCTAGAATGAGAGGAAGAAGGGCTCCAGGCTCCTCCCAGAAGGAGGTCATGGCTGAAGGAGAAGAGGCCATCACACTCATCCAGCCCAGTCAGAGGTCCCCAGGAGAGGGCACCAGGAGGATGCGGGAAGGGACAAGTAGCTGGGCGTTCCTAGAGCATACTGGAGGTGGTGGTATATGTCCAGAAACACCAGAATCGCAGACACGGAGGCTCTTGGCAGATTCGGCCATCGGACTCGCTTTCTTTAGTGCAGGTGGGTCAGTTCCTGCACCTCCATCTGCTTGGTCCCCTCCTGCTTTACTTAGCTCTTTTCTTAGTGTGTTAGCTGTCCATGGACCCTGTTCCTGGAGGACCCTGGATTCCCCACTTCCCGTCTTCCCGGGGCATACCCCCACTCTGCTTCTGGGTCGTTCCAGCCTCAGGATTCCATCAGGAGATGGCTCCTCTTCATGGGATAATGTGTCCTGCCCTGAACTGGGTCCCCTGCCCCTGGCCATTGCTGATTTGTGGGGTTGCCTGTGACCCCAATCAGAGCTACACCAGCCTTTCTGAGGTGGTGTTCCTTCCCTGGAGGGGAGGGAAAGATGGGGAGCAAAACTGTTCTTCACACAGGGAAGGGGGTGTGATGTAAGACAGAAGT